>JASAOG010000107.1:1125000-1260000 GCA_030265305.1 Biomphalaria pfeifferi | reverse complement strand
TTACGGGGAACGAAAATAGAATGAAAAGAAGAGCAGGAACACTCACACAAATTTGATAAATAGAGAGAAAGATTGTTTTGTTTTGATTTCATTTCCTCAATATGTTCAAATTCATATTAACTATATGTACTTAATACGAACGTTATTCTATTTCTATATATTAAAATTCAATTAGATGTAGTGAAGTATCCGATATTCACATAGATTGTATCTGATAACCTAGCTTTTTTATTAGATCCCGGAGATGATGTTTTTGTTAGAAATCAAATAAAATTTCTCTTGTTGAAATTGTTCTCCACAAAACAGTTTAAGAAATAATACATTTTTTTCATTCAAATTCACCAACAAATTTACAAAAGCAGACTTGAAGGCTCTTGAAGCTTATAAATTGAATCAGCTGTTTTCGACCCTTAAAAAATACTTTCTCCTCTTTATCTTGTTCAGCGGTTCTCAACCTTTTAAGCTAAGCGACCCCTTTTTACAATATCCCACTCTGCCGCGACCCCTCCTCCATACACACACATACAGCAATAGAAGAATAGACAATCACAATCCTTATTTTTTATGGTCTTAGGCGACCCCTGGCAAATCGTCAATCGACCCCCAAATGGGGTCGCGAACCATAGGCTAGTTGTTTTTTTTAATCGAAAGTTCAAGGATATTTTTTCTACTACAATGGAATAATGTCTCTTTCATTAATGTACACTTCTGTATAGAAAATGGAAGCAACTAGAACGTAAACAGCTTCAGTGGCGTAGCTAGGGTATGAGCGGGGGGTGTCCCAAATTGGACCACCCCCCCCGGGTCCGAACTTGAGGGTGGCCCCCGAAATGATTGTCCGAAATTTGTTTTTACATTAAATATTTCACCATTATCTCGTGTCATGATGTCGAATGTCAAAATGCTGGGGTCCCTTAAGAGGTCAAGCCCTCTGGGCCCCCAAATCCCTTTCTACGCCACTGAATTTACACTTGCTTACACTTCTATTGGAACCTTGATGTGTAGCTTATGTTACATTGTAATATCAACTCAAACCTATCGCAATAACGTCACGTGACATACGTATCCTATAAATTACTAGAATTTTTTTTTTTAAAGCTTACAAGTATTAGAATCCTCTACGTTTATCTTAATATTTACCTAGTCATTCATGAGAGAGTCTTTGGATTAGAAAATAATGGCCTTTCATGACTAATCTAAAGCAAACTGGCTGCCAGGTCGTGTGGTATGCGCGCTGGACTGTCGTACAGTTGTCTCCATGGTCCAATGCTCATACCCTGCACGCTGCCTTCCCCCGTCGACCGGCGGGAGGTTTGGGCTAAGATTTAAATTATTTTCAATTCGGTACGAATATTCAAAACCTAAAAGAAAACTAAAAGCCGTTCCATATAATAATGGCTCTTTGGTGTTCAGTAGTCAGCGTACTAATAATCACTGAACTGAAGATATAGAAATTCAATGTCGACTTTAAAAAAAAAAATTGAGAAATGCAGTATTTCCCGTGGCAAAGCAGCCACATCCAAGGCAGACATAATCATTGTCCATCGGGAGTCGATTAAGATTTTCTTTTCGCGTCTACGTCTGTATATGTCTGTGTATTGAGTATACGTAGGTTTATATCAATGTAGCTGTCATAAATGACATTCAACAGATGTCATAAGTAACAAAGTCCAACTTTAACTTGATACTTGTTATATTTATATTCCTTGGGTAATTTTATACCACTAATTATTTTTTTATGATTTGCTGTTGTTGCTTCTACAAATGTTATTGTCTTTTTTTTTTTTGTTAAAAGATAGTCTAAATTTTTAAAAAAAGCTATATGTAAAAAACAAGTGTGTTTTATTAGGACTACATTATCTACGTTATCTATAAAGTTCCCCTTTCAGACCTTGCGATATAATGGGCAGATGATATAAAGTTCATTTGTTTCATTGGCCAACGGTTAAAGAGATAGGTGTCGTGTGGTCAGCACAACGACCAACCACCCTTACTATCCCCTACTAATGTCAGGCTAGCACTAGAGTGGGGTGGACTGAGGAACGCCTCATCATCATCATCATCAAACGCCATTTGAGTGATGGGTTGAGAGGCTTAAATTCTTTCTTGCAAAAGCCCTGGAGAGAAATCCTGCTGTCTTGCGTAGTGCATACAGGTCGACATACAGGTCGAGAATTTTTGGTTTCCCAGACCTGTCGAGACCGAGATCAGCAAATCTGGGGCAGTCATACAGAATATGAGACACGGTTTCCTCTTCTTCACCGCTACGGGGACACCGTGAATCGAAATTTGGCCATAGCCGTGAGAAATATGAACCAACAGGACAGTGGTCTTTCCTGCACTGTGCTATAAAAGCTTGCTCAGGCCTGGACAGCCTCCACCACGGGGAAGTGCGGTCAGGGCGCCTCATGCGCTCCCAGACTCCACGGGCTTTTTGGGACTTGTCCCAGCACTCAAACCACTTTTCCATTTCTGTTTTTTTTTTATTCTAGGCAGAGCATGATGAAAACTTACAGCCTTTTCAGTGAGTGGAATTTGCCCTCCCTTGTAGGCCAAGGAGTTGCAATAATGTTGCCAGTCACACATATGTGACTCGGCACCCACTGCATTATTACAAGCCATCAAAATTTGCGGGCTCTAAACTGGTGGTCACAAAAAAAGGTCTCCTGCCTCACTCCACTTTCGTGGATTAAACCCTGCCCATACGAGTGAGGATCGCCTAAAAATCCTGAAATTTAAAATCCCAGTCTGTACCGAAATTCGAGACCGACACCCCTTGGTGTAGAAGCCAAGTGCTTTACCACTCAGCCACCATGTCCCTTCGTTATGTACAAAGGCTGTCATCATATTAGGAGCAAACCCATACTTTTGCTAATGGTCACCTGTACAAAAAAAATAAAAACTTTGTGAACTCAGGAAATGAAATCACGGTCAGTTCATATAGTTACTAGCATTACATGTATCGTCTTCCTAAATAGATTTTAAGTATATTTATAAAAAGTATTTTAATGAGAGGCTATTTTAAAAAGTAAATTAAGGGGAGACTATGATAATGGAATCAGCGTTTAGTTCTAGTGGCCAGGGGTCAAACTTTCGCCTCGGGGGGAAGGAAAAAAAGACAACTAGTTTTTCATGTTTTTAATGCCTGTCCTCGTTTACCCATCTGGCCATCTACGCGTCCTTGACCCTGAGTGAAAATGCATAGCGTGCTACGAGTGTGATGATGTGAGTGTGTATGTGTTTCAATGGTGACGGTGGAAAGAGGTTGGCTATTGGTTGTGAATGAAGCAACGGAAGTGACATTTGTATCTTTTGGTCAATGCTACTACAGACGACTCCAGAACGTGAGATTGAAATGTGTTATTTTATTGAGATAGATTCTGTTACAGAATATTATTACTAAAGTCTACTACATTAATTTGATCTCATATTAACTTGCTTTTGTCAATATTATTCTATATTATAATTGAAGTGTTATTTAGTTTTGTTGACAGAAGGAAGTTATGAAAGTTATTTCAAGTTTTATTAGTCAAGATATATCCCGCCTACAACGGTTTAGTACAGTGATGCCCAACCTAATTCGACCTGCGGGCCATTTTAATTAGGTCACTCGTGTTGAGGGCCACATGACCGAAAAAGTACAAATACGAAAAGAAATTGTCCTGAAACAATGTTATTACAAACTCTGGATCTAGTACTTACATTAATTAATGGGATATTGAATATTTATTTTTTTACTCGTCGGAAAATTGCATTATTTCTCTACTTAAAATGTGAGCAACATTGTAGCTGGCTTTACCAACCACTCATTTTCTTGTCTCTTGTTGGTAAATATTGCCATCGATCCTCCAATTTATTGGAGTAGTTTAACAATATTTTATTCGCGGCTCAAACCGCAGTCGTATTTGGTTTATAATGCCTTTTTTTGTAAAACAGCCTTAGTTACTTTAGAAAGCAATTATGCTGGCTTATAATCATGTACCACAACATGTAAAGATATGTTCACCTTTCCTGGTAGATTCTCATTCAGAGTCACCGTTCATAAACATATTAATGGTGGAGGGGGGGGGGAGATTTTTATACACTTTGTTCTGGCGTTTCGGCGGGCCGGATAAAACCACGTCGCTGGCCGGATCTGGACCACGAGCCGTACATTGGGCGTCACTGGTTTAGTATATCCCGCCTACAACGGTTTAGTTGTCTACCAGCAGTTATGTGCTGCAGGTCAACGACTAAAAACCAACGAGCAACAGCTTTAGTTTGAAATGTACAGCCTTTAAAACACAGGACTGGAGCGACACCAGTCGTCATAGAAGGCCTTAACACTGACCTGCAACGTCACAACTGATGAACAGGGGGAGACCAATAGCTCGTTGCCACCTCACAGGTCTGTACGACGTGGCAACGAGCTATAGGTCTCCACTGCCCAAAGGTTGCGACCCCGCAGGTCAGTGTTGAGGCCTTCTATAATGAAAAGGTCTCGATTGGAGCCTCTTAAGGCCACAAAGAAAAGGATGTTATCATACCATCACAAAGACCATAACTTTATTTACATATTCATTTTTAAGTCACCACAACAAAGTAGGCAAATAAATGCAATACCATTTCCTTTACATAAAAAGCTAGTGTTGGCTAAGTTGAAGATTTTTAAATGGACAAATCTCTTTGCTTAAAAGCGAACATATATAATGATGTAAACTACCCTGAAGATGCTTGCTAGAAAAGGGATTTATAACGAAGGAAACAAACTTACGGGGAGGGGGGGGGGGCCAAAGGGTGCTGAGATATGCGATGAAAATAGTAGATTATCCATAGATTGATTTACTCCTGACACAAGTTTAAGCTCGGATTCAAGGGAGATCATAAACATACAAATGTATTTGACTGTGTACACGATCCAGTAAGTTTTTGTTTATTTTACTAGTTCAATGTTTACTCCCGACGTGTTTCGGTGTTTTGTTTTTAAATGTAGATTTTAATTATTATTAACATGTTTGTATATGAGTTAGCTTTGATTCTCGGGGAAGTATTGTAATCGTTTGTTGTAAACCAGATAGACTGCGTAAGCCTAAGTATTGGTATAGAAGCTCGAAGGATATAAACATACTCTAAAATGAACTATGGACAGTCTAGAAGAGTAGCCTCAGCTTTCAAATAAAATTTAAACTGTATTCTTAAAAAAAAATAAAAAAATAAAAATTTGTCGGCTTTTAAACGCACCAACAGTCTATTCACGTTTCTTGAAACTTCTGAGCTTCCTAGAAACTAAAGACAGTTTCTTTTTTGAAAGAATCTCAATATCAAGGACTTCGTTTGTGTACGTACATGTGTCTAGATCAGAGGACAGTGGACAACCTAATGATGTCAAGTTTGGACAGTTTCTGAACAATGTTAACCTTAATTGTTGTGAAAACATGGAACTTACAGTTTTGTTTTATGTGTTTTCGGCAATGTAACCTTCTAGTAAAAAAAAAATACTGGAAAAAAATATCTAGTGTAGGGAAAACCATGCATTTCCTGGCTTAATTATAAAACCTAACCTAAAAAATTTTAATGATCTGCCCTTACGCCCTAAGAAAAAAAAAAAAAAGTTTCACTTTCTCCATAAAAAAATCTTGCCAGTCGATACCCTTATGCATCGCTAGCTACGTCATCAAATAAGTATCCATCCAGTGAAATACCACTGCCTTATGACGTCACAGCCATCACCTGCTGTAACTGATGGGCCCTCGAAAGTGGGTTGACTACCCCCTTGCTTAGATTTCACTATATCCTGTCCATGTGCCTGTGTGTGTTTTAATGTCTATTGATATAAATCTAAAAGCCTTGAAATAAAAGACAAAACACAACAGTTTTGATAACGCAGCATCCAATTCAGTTTTACTGGAGTATGGAGTACTATGGACCATTCATTCCTCAACGCATTGCGTTACGTGCCCACAGGTTTTGTATTTTATTTGTTTAATTTTTTTCAAAATGTGTCCTTTAAAATAAAGTTTGAGATCACACACAAAAAATGCCTCTACAGTATCTGAACAATGTAAACCTTAATGGTTGTGTAATCCGGGAATTATATTAGTTTTCTTCAAGCACAGTTCTGTAACATTGAAGACTATCAGATAACTAATCCTGCCCGGTGATTGACTCGTGTTTCAATCCTGACTTCGTCTCTATTGCAGTCGAACACCTTCTCATAGCCCTCACACTAAAATGATGGTGTGCTGCTAGTGATAGGTAATTACGTTCATCATTAATACTGAAGAGAAGTTAATATAGTCGATTAATCGGCAGTCCGTTTCCAGTCAACATTTCAACTTTCAGAACTGCCATGGCCATTGAATGTTTTTGGATAACAGAAAAAAGTTATCACTTTGTTTGTCAACTTCAAGTCCACTTTTTTTTTTCTTTATTTAAACTTTCTGAATGTAAAATTATTTCTCTTCAAAGAGCTCATAGGACGCTCATCATTTAGCGATCCAACTGTGAAATTATTCTAAATTTTCGATATTTCGACATTCACCCACTCTCGAAACTACGGGACGCCCCTGAAAGCTTTGTTACTACGATTGCAAACATTTTTCAAGTTTCTTATTATAACTATTGATGTAGCCATCGCGATGTGATTTTTTAAAAAAAGGAAGCGCGCTCTTTTTCAAGGGGTTGCTGAAAAGACAATTTTTAAAATAGAATTATGCACAAACATACAAAACCATACGTATACACACATATACTCACAAACTCGCACATCCTCACACACACGGTAAAATAACACCCACGCGCGCACCCACGCACTGGTTTGTGCAGTAAAAGATTCATTACCTTCAATGAAGAGTGTAGCCAGAGAATCATTGCACTTCCCCGGGACTACGAAATCTCATTTCACTTTGTTACTAGGCAAGGCAGCGTGTGGAATTGTGGGTAGGAATGATTGAATTCTTTTTTTTTTTTTTTTTTTTTTTTTGAAGTGACGTAGAGGCCCACTTGCCAGATTCTCAACAATTTGATTGCCAGTTAAAATTGCTCTTTGTTCTGGCCGTTGCAACAATCATATGTTCTAGATGTTTCTTTTCTAACACTGCAACCTTGTGAGAATATTGAAAGTTGTTGAAACCCAATAAAAAAAATAAAATAAAAAGGAAAAGTACTTCAGTTTGCTATTAGAAGAATATATGCAGTTTTCGGCCTCCTTGTGTAGTTATTATATAACCTCTGAAGTTGGCTAATTGAAATTTAGATTTAGGTTAAATTTAGATTTAAGTTCAGGTGTACGTTGAGGTTTAAAGCGATAACGAGAGGCAATGTTTGTTAAACCGAGACCAATTGTCATAGAAGGCCTGAACACTGGCCTGCAACGTCTCAACCTATGGGCAGGTTAGACCAATAGCTCGTTTCCACGTCACAAATCTGTACAACCAGGGAACGAGCTATTGGTGTGGCTTAGTTCTCCTTTTATTACTTAAACCCTAAATCTACCTACCAAAGGCCATGTACATTCCTTTAAACATCAGTGGCGAAGCTAGGGTGGTTGGAGGGGTCCAATTTCGAAAATCCCCCCCCCCCGGGCCATTATCTCATGATATGATGTCGAATGTCAAAATGCGAGGGCTCCTGAAGAGGTCAAGCCCCACGGGCCCCCAAATCCCACTGTTTAACATACTAGCTTATGAATTAATTTAATATCAACAGGCTTTGTGTTTTGCGGGCTTTTAGGTCAATAACTTACTTTAAGGCCTATGCTGAAACAAAAAATAGCCCCTTTCTCTCCTTTACTCCAACATAAAGATTGCTTCTAGTACAAAATAAACCAAGCGGATGAATCTATGTAAAGTAGTCCCGCAAATTATCTTTACTAGTCTAGAGAGGAATACGTTTGTTGTTTGTAAATTAGGCTTTTTCAAACTGGACGACCATGATTGGAGCATGTGGGAAATCCATTTTGTGATGTCATTCAAGAGACGTGGGTATCTTAACCGAATTATATTTGATTTTTTTTATATCTCCTGGCTGAAAAAGTCTGGACAACACCAGTATTACATTGAGTTCTATGGGATGTAATGAGGTCGACGTGTCAGACGCAACTGAAGGCCAGAAGTTTTTAGGTTATTGACAGCCGAGTTGCCAGTTTGGTTATTACTACTTTCATCAATTTAATTTTTCTTTTCATTCTAAAATAATAATAACAGGACAAAACGGAAAGAAAATACTTTTTTTAAAAAGCAAAGTTTATATTATGTGTAATTGTATCAATTAGTTTATTTCGGCCATAAGTACATATGCATGACTGACCTAGACAAATCGTGCGATAGAAATATTTTTATCAATTGTTTTTGTTTAGCTTGTAGCTTTCTCACTGCGCTATAATCCTGTCACTTGTCTGGGCCAGTTGTGAAAGGGGACGGGAAGAAGGTGGTATCTTGGTGAATTTTTACAGAACACATAACACCATGGTCATGGTTTTTAGATGCATAAAAAATGCTCACTCAGGGCTCAAGATTCCTCCAGGGGACTAATACAACTTATTTATCACCAAATCTGTCAAGTACGATTTTCCTTGTTCAAGAAACCAAACAAAATATTTTATTACTGATAGTTATTTGATTACTTGGTTGTTGTTTTTTTTTATTCTTGTTTTGTCGGGTTAAAGAAATAATTGTGCAAAATTTCAGCTTAATCTGTGATGGGGTGTTATAGATATAACGTGTACACATTTTTTACCAGACAGAGTGAATTAATATTTTACCTTACCTATCCCTTCATCAGCTAGACCGATGGGGCACCACGCAAGATTTGTTCGACTGTCTTACCTCATTCCTCTCTGTCTTTTGCTTTAGTTAGAACCTCTAGCATTGGTAGGCCCGTCCATTCTATTATGTTGTCTTCCCATCGCTTTCTCTGTCTGCCTCTTCTTCTTTTTCCTGGTACTGTTCCCTGAAGGAAGGTCTTTGCGAGCCCCGAAGACCTTGTAATATGGCCTTGATTTTTAGCTTTGCGTATTTTAACGATAGTTAGCAGGTCATCATAGGGTCAAGCAGTAACTCTATCTCTAATCTCTTGGTTTGTGATGCGGTCTTTAAATGTGGTACCTAGGATCCTTCTGTAGCATGTTAATTTCATTACTAGGATCCTCCTTTCTAGCTCTGCAGTCAGCATCCAACACACACAAGACTTCCGCAGCATAAGGTATGCAAATAAATGCCGAAAAAATCATACTATGACCAATAGCCAACGTGCTTTAAAAGGGGCATCAGTATTGGAGGTGAAAAGCTGACTAGTGTCTCAAATACCTCAGAGCTATCGTCTCAGATGAGGGAACGTAACCTGAACTACTGGCCCGAATTGCACAGTCCACAGCAGCACTTTCAAAACTTAATATGGAAATACAAAGGCTTAGCCCTCGGCACCAAAATCAGACTTATGCGCTCCTTGGTCATGGCAACATTCTTATATGCTTGTGAATTGATATAAGCTTTGAAAAAAAAAACATTCTATGGCTTTGATTGAAAAGCTGATTATTGTTTCTGTTGTAACTGTTTAGCCAAAACTGTTGAAATAGGTTTTTTAACGTTTATACAGTTGCTGTACATAAAGGAACAGCTCCTTATGATTCTTAACAAAAATTTTTAGCTATAACACTAGTTTAATAACAAGCAAAATAATTTAAAAAAACTGTTTAAGTAAAAAAAAAAAAAAAAAAAAAAACTTATCTAAGGGGAGGAACCGCAAAACACTGCTATATTTCTCAATACCGCAGGGTTTACTTACTAAGACTGTTTCCATAGAGATCTGTCGCTGGCAATGACTGAAGCCTTGTCCCACCTGGTGTCCACTGTTCTGAGGTCCTCCATTAAAGTGTGACGCCAAGTTATACGAGGACGTCCCTGTTTGCCTTTCCTCGTGTTGGCTTCCAAGACATCGCAACTCTTAGTTCCTTTTGTTAGAGAACATGTCCCGCAAATCTCATGCGACGCTCGGTCACAACCTCATTAAGAGATCACGTCCCTGTTCTTTGTCACATGTAAATTATGAGTGAGTCTGGTGTGAATGTACACTTTGGTTTCTTATAGTTATAATGTTTTTTGTTTGGTGTAATGCACAAATTGTAAGACAAATTTCCATACGGATAATAAAGATTATTAATATTATTATTATAGGATTTCTTTGTTTGAGACCCAATCTCTGTAATTGGCTCCTAAAATCCGTCTAAGCCATTTTTCTTGAGCCACATTTAGTCTTTTCTGAATTTTGGCAGATGATTTCCATGTCTGTTATGCATACGTTTCTCCAGTGTTTAGATCACTTTTTCAATATGACGTGTAAAAAACATTGTTACAAATAGACAGACAGAATGAGTGACATGTAAGCTTTGTAAAAACTATAAACTGAAATAGAAAGAATTAGCACAAAAAACAACAACAATGAACTAGTTTTGTCTCTTGTCAATGTTTCACAGTGCCAATTACGCACACCTTGAGCGGAAACATTCCGAAATAAATAAAAAAAACTCCCGTTTTAGTCTTGCATTAAATCTTATCTTATCTTATATAATACAGACGTTACTTCAAAAAAAGAAGATGATTACGTCATACGCGTCATGCATTCAGTCATGCATATTAACCAATGACTTAAATTCTGCCAAGTCACCGGTTTTCCTGGCTAGCTCAGGCAACCCACTCCATGAAGAAGGAGTATTTGTACAAATTTGTCCTAGCATATGGGACGAGGAATGTGCCTTTAGGAATTAAAAAAGTGTTTAAGAGGGTACGCGCCATGGACACGAGTTACAGCGATATTCATTTACTACGAACACTTTGTCATGTTTTAAGTTATAGAGTAAAGAGTTAACAAAGATGATGGTAAAGTTCCAACTTGACGACTGACAGATACAAAGAAGTTGGGTTGGTTTTGTTTTTTTTCTTTGTTTTCTTTCTTTGTTTTTATGGTCAAGTCACGAATTAACAAGCAACGTAGAATGCACGTAGCCTGGGGTTGACAAAGTAGTGCAGAATTTACAAAGGTCAAAGTTTACCAAGTAATTCACATCTCATTCAAACCAATAATCTACGATTGATTTACATAACCAACAAATCAACCAGCCACCTTTTTTGTCGTTATTAACAACTGAATAGAAGTGTGGGTGTAGATGCGATATTTGTTTCTGAACTAGTAAACCCAGTCTCCACCTGTTTTGAAACTAACGAAAGCAGTTTAAATACTAGATGCACCATAACTTACAGTCTGGTCTGATTATAACAAATAGATATGTCAGCAACAGTCTCCTCTAAGTGTTTCCTGTAAGGGTCTTATATTTAAGATCCTTTTATTTTCCATACTACACGTCTGTGAACACTAATTATATTGTAAAGGAATGACATATGTGTTTATACTTTGCAACAATGCGATTACACTCGAACGTGCAAAAAGTGTAAATACATAAATATACAATATGTGTGAACTGTATGTGAATGAAGGGCAATGCTTTATTCTGATGTGTTTGGACTTTGCCTTTGATTTGAAGTAATACAGTCATTCTTTTTCAATGGCATGTTAGAAATTTAAAAAAAAAAATTGTGTAGCGTGACACTAAAACCTCAAGACTTCTCATATTAAGCCATTAAACATCGAGACTTCTGATATCAAATTCTCAAAACCTCTATATCAAGTCTTTAAACATGAAATCTTCAATAGCTGTATAAAAACTTCAACACATATAAGAGCCCTGTTCTCATTGCCTTCACTTTTTCCTTTCGTGTTCTTACTTTCAATCGTTTATCGTTTTCTTTCGCATTTATTCACAAGACTATTTTAATTATTTGACAGCTGTTGAAAATAATTGTTCCGCCAAGTGCCGTCATCCTGAGTAAGTAAAAGTCTATAATAACATTTGCTCCCCATCCCTTATCTGACTCTTCTATATTCCTTTCTTTTTAACTTGCGTAAAGTAGCATTATAGCTTTAATCTCACGTTTACTAAATAAACAAAGTAATGGATGACTTCTAGCAAGGTTTTATTTAAATATACATGTTTATTTTATTGAATTGATAACAGACACTCTTTGAGCCTGTATGCAAATGCCTTCCTTTTTGTTGTGTTACATTCTGTTTTGTTTTTTTTTGTTGTTGTTTTAATATAGGTCTTTGTTGGTCTTAACCTTATGAGAATGAAGTCTACACAAATTTATGTAAATTCAAAAAGCTTTTATTTAGTAAACTCGATGTCTGGTCAGTTTAAATGGTTAAGCCTTCTCTAACGCCCAGGTCTTTAATGGTCATTTGTGGTCATTCGGTCATCGGGCAGGAGTTTTCAAAGACGAAATGTCCGGGCCACATGGGAAATGAAAAGTAACCTCCCTTGGCAGATAGGTCGGCAAATGTGTTTAATAATAGCTTTAAAAACAAACCAACAACAGACAGTACAAATAATTTCATTGGTGACGTCTGAGCAGTATTGCTGTCTAAGTAGCCAATGAGAAGTCCGCTAAGACCGGTAATAGAGTTAATAGAGAAACAACAATGCTGTTAATATAATAACACATCTTTTTTTTTTCTCTGCGAGAAGCTTATTGTTTGTGAGCATAGAGATGTAATAAATGAAATTACCTTCACTCAAGGCAGAATGTTTAGGTTCAATGTTGTCTTTTGTTGTTCTATGTATAAAACAGACCCGAGGACCCCTTTAGTCTAAACTTGCCGACGGACCTCTAGGTTAAAAAAAACAAAAAACTGTTAATGAAGTAGTCATTTTAATTGGTATATTTTTCATCTGTCTGCGGACCTCCTTCGATCGTCTGGTGGACCCCTGGGGGGTCTGCGTACCACAGTATGATAAACACTGTATTAGAATACTTATTTACTTATGAAAAACATTTTACCTGTGACGCGGCAACGAGTTATTGGTCTAATAAATTCATAGTATTTTTCGATTTGGTCGAACGATTCCTCCCTCCCGCCTCGTGGAGTTGAAATGAAATAAACTGGTATTTAAACAGAATCTGCCTCACAGCAAAAACACGTCTTTACACTCACACGTCTTTACACTCACACGTCTTAACACTCACACGTGTTTACACTCACACGTCTTTACACTCACACGTCTTTACACTCACACGTCTATACATTCACGTTTTTACGCTCACGTCTTTACACTCACGTCTTTAGATCGTCTCTCGTTCTTAACATTTGCATTACGTCCAATCAGCTTCTATTTCGTCATGCTGCGAAACACAACCACCAACCTATCGCCTAACATCTCATCATCGTCACCTAGGAAACACACGCACACTCTATATAACACCACACACACACACATTTTCTGTAATTTCGTGTGTATTGTTCTTCCCTTCAAATCGATTGCCGCAGGCTAAAGAATGCAGTAGGTCTATTTTAAATGGCTAAGCAGATTTATCTGTGATCTACATAGTTTGTCACACCTTGTACAAACAAAGCTAATGTCTACATGGGTTCCATTTCTCTTTTAACTGTCTGCGCCTCTCTTCGGCGGAAGCGTTCCTTTGGGGTCTTAAATCATTGCTCGGTAGCTATTGTAGGAGTTCTAAAATTTTTTGCAACCAAGTGTTTTCCAGTGGTCCGATGCCTGAGCTGGTCTCTAAAGCATTTCTGTGGGGAATCTCTGTTTTTCCTATCTCTTATCTTTGAAGTTGCGTTACAGAACCACCCACGATAACAGAAGATCCTCGAAATAGAAAAAATATATGCACTTAAGCTATACACTATATTAAGACTTTCTTATTCCCCTTTCGCTTCAACGCTTCATAAACTTACGTACAGTAAACAAAATGTCACCTCTGTGATCTGGTTAGTAAATTATAACTGCACAGCTCAAAATAGCACTGTAAAGTAAATGAAAGAACAAACGCATAAAACTGCAAAGTAATACTACTAGAACAATGCACACAAAAAAAATGGTTAAATACATTTTTAAAATGAACAGCTTATAGTAAGCGTAGTCGTATCAATTGGTTTGAATCAGTCATGTAATTAAATTTGCAATAGATCTAGAATCTAGTCTAACAATAATAGATCTGTGCGATTGCAGATATTTTTTACCAATTGTCATTGTTTAGTGCTATTTCATGATTGTAGCTTTCTCAATTAGCTATTATCCTTTTCACTTGTCTGGACTAATTGGACATGGGTAGGGGGAGAAAGGAAAGTGTGGGGGGGGGGGGGGGGGGTATCCGTAATCGCTTTTTAGATGCATTAAAAAAAAAAAAACTTGAACGGTGTTCTCTTCTTTTCATGATATACTCCACGTTAAGAAGTGGTTATTTAAATTGAAGGTTTTATAGTTATCTATTGTTAGTTTCAAACTTAAAAGCTTTCCCTTTATAAATTATAAAGGGGAGTAATTCCACTTATACCACCACATCATCAAGTGAAAAATTTTCCCGTTGTTCGATACCAAAGAAAATAGTTGATTACCAGTAATTAATTAATTAATTGGTTAATTATTTTATTAGTTCTTGTTTTGTCAGGTAAAAGAGAAAATTTAGCGAAATTTTAGCTTGATCCGAGATTGGGTGTGGGAGAAATAAGGTGTACAAACTTTTTACCAGACAGACAGTTTCATATTAGCTTTGTAAAAATAAAAACCTATGAAAAAGTGAAGCTTCAAAGACTGAGGCGCGTAGTGGCGAAGGATCATTGTCTAACCCAGGGGTTCTCAACATGTGGGTCGCGACCCCTTTGGGGTCGATTGACGATTTCCTAGGGGTCGCCAAAGACCATCGAAAAAATTGATTGTTTTTGGCTTTTCCTCTATTGCTGTGTTAGTGTGCGGGGGTGGGGGTCGCGGCAGAGTGGGGGGTTGTAAAAAGGGTCGCCAAGCATAACAGGTTGAGAACCGCTGGTCTAACTTATTCCCATAGACATTGATGTTGTGAGATAGACTACAGGGATTTCAACAAGGTCACAAGGGCGACCATTTCACAAAAACGCCTCTGGCTCGTTGAAAATTATAAGCAGAATAAAAGGTAACACCAGTGCTAAGCGGAATTTACCTCTCGGAAAGAAAAAAATATCTCAGACAAGCACACATACAAATACGAAGTTTAACACGCACACACATACATAATGTAACACACATTCAGCAAAGCATGTGCTGGCCAGCTGTCTTCTTAAATATTAGTCTCTCTATTTGAGTCTTTCAACAACCTTTCATTGTGGGTTCAGTTCTCTACCTGCCGCCGACAGGGACCACGGTAAGAAAATAACATCATTTCTGTCTTGAAAGGAACAAGAGTTCCCCCAAGTCATAATAATGTCAAAAAAGTCTCTCGGGCATTAAGGGGAGCTAACACACGCACGCACACAAATGTCGGACGTCAATAAAACAGTAAAAGGTCGTAATGGTTGTCATTCATTTTGGCGTTCACCAAGTTTTGTTTGATCAGCTGATTGGACTTATACTTTACAGGATATAAGCTTGAAGGGCGGTAGAAATGTGAGACTAAGGCTAGATGGAAGTAATAATTAAAACTTAGACGATGCTCATTATAAAAAAATAAGTGGTTCCTCTTTCAGACCTTGCGATCTATAGGGCAGATGATATAAAGATTATTCTTTTTTGTGGCCCACATCTAACTAGTGTGTCATGTGACCAGCTCAACGATCCACCCCCTTTACCTTTACCCAATTAATGTCATGTGCCCATTATAGTTGGGTGGACTCAAAGGCTTCCTAAAGATCTCGAGATTAATCAATCTAGTCTTCACCAGGAATGGAACCCAAGACCTCCGGTTCGGAAGCCAGGCACTTTACCACTCAGCCACCGCTCTATTATATAGGAACTTATGTATTATTTAATTCTGTTTATGATGATACTATTCTGTGAGTGAAATAAATAGGATAGTTGTAGTGACAGAGTTCTTGAATTGTTTCTTGTTATTACAATGATTATATCATTCAAAAATCATTGGCATAGACAAGACATGAGTCAAGAAAATATTGCATAATATTGTGTATAGCCACAATGTAACTCCAGGTTGAAAGCTTCGCTCTGTTGTTAGTGAGTGACTAGGACTGACATAGGGTCATTCAATTGAACGACTACATAAGGTCATTCAATTGAATGACTACATAGGGTCATTCAATTAAACCACTACATAGGATCATTCAATTCAACGTCTACATACGGTAATTCAATTGAACGACTACATAGGATTACTCAATTAAACGACTACATAGGGTCATTCCATTAAACGACTACATAGGGTCATTCAATTAAACGTCTACATAGGGTCATTCATTTAAACGTCTACATAGGTAGGGTCATTCATTTAAACGTTTACATAGGTAGGGTCATTCATTTAAACGTCTACATAGGGTCATTCAATTAAATTCGCGTACTGCCTACACGACAATCTCTGGGTTGGGCTATGTTGAAATTAGGGCTTTACTTTGGAACCCATTGGTGGTAAGTGGGGGCGGACAAATGCTTTATGATCCCTCAAACCAACCAAGAGTATATATATATTCATTTCACTTAGAGTGTTCTATTTTATCATGTAAAAGAAATACAATGTTCCAAAAGATTGTTGTTGTTTTTTTAGCCCATCTTCATCCATGTATTCATTCGACTAATAAGTTTAACATTATTTTGAAATATAAAAATAGTCTAAATCTGAAATAATTCACCGTAAGCTAATTTAAAGATTAAATATATAACTCACGAAAACGAAAGTCTATTTTGAAAAACTCTTCGCTAAACAAGCCGGTTGCTTTATGTACGAGTCACTACACGAGTTATCTCTCTTCTCAAGAATTTGGACAAAAAATTTTTTTTATAGTTTTTCGTTGTTGTTTTTTAAAACTGTCATCGCTTGGGATGAGCGATTTTCTCATGTCTGCTTACCAGACGGCCTGTCTGCTTAAATTAAAGTAAGAGCCCATGATCTTCAGAAGTGACCTTACGACT
Organism: Biomphalaria pfeifferi; assembly: GCA_030265305.1. Lineage (NCBI taxonomy): Eukaryota > Metazoa > Mollusca > Gastropoda > Planorbidae > Biomphalaria > Biomphalaria pfeifferi. The sequence continues at coordinate 1,243,067 of JASAOG010000107.1, read as the reverse complement.
GATGAGGTCATTTTCTTGGAGTAGTATAAGCTCAATACTAGCAAGTATCGCCCGGACCTGATGTCCACATGTTTTTTTTTTTTGTAGTTTTTGTTCTTTGTTTTGTTTTTTCGGTACAAAGCGTAAAGTTTTATTGCTTTTAATGTCTTTTTTTAAATATTTTTTGTAAAACTTCTAACGTTTGACATCTTTGAACAGACCAATAATTGTTATTTTTTTCTTGATTTTTTTAAATATAGCTCTCTCTCTCTCTCTAATTTATCTAAAAGAGTTTTTCCTTTCATTTCTGTCGTCTTAAATCTGTAAAACCTTTTTCTCTTTCTCTTCGTTTCTATTCCGTTCTTTTCCTCCTGAACTCTAATATTCTCGCTCGCTTTGGGAAATGAATATCTCTCTGGCTGGTCATTATAAGATGAGGCCGATATTCTACATCAAAGGCGCTGGTCATTCCGACTCTCCTCTCTACTGGACAGTGTAACTGGATTGGAACTTACTGGACAACAAAGCAAGGGAGGCTGAGGTGACTTCTAATTATACTAATAGAGCAGAAGTAGACCAGGGAATGTCAGGGGTCATCCTCATGGCTACGTCCTTGAGGAGATGGGATCTGATTGGTTTATGAATATTTACTATAATCAGTTTGTAACGCTCATAGGTCGCGGGTTCAAACCCTAGCGATAAAAGGCTGCTACTGATATACAAGTATTACCCAACTCAATACTATAACTCCTTATTATCTGCTGACCTGAAAAAAGGGAGAGAAATCGTTGTCCAATATTTAGTTTCTGTCGTTTATTAATCCCAGTAAAATAAAACCGAAATAATTTTTTATCATTCCATGTTGTTCAACTTTATATATATATTTCCACCTCCAGTGTTACTCGAGCCTTAACTATGACTTTCACTCATAATATTGGTCTTTTTATAGCACGGTATATTAATGTTCGAAATTTAATTAGCAGTATTATGTTTGGATGACGTCAGTCTATGATTAATCGGGGAATCCCGAATTGATTTTCTCTTTGCATTGCGTTCTAGGGACTGTCTGGTGTATGTGTGAATTAATCGTAAGTCCTGTTAGCGTGTCTAAGTTCTCTTAGTAAGTAGAATCTTAATGGAACTTGGTGGAAACAAAAAGGATCAGTACATTTATTCTATTTTACTAAATTGGACAAAATACAGTTTATATGCAGAGTACTTCGTATGTAAACTACTGGGCTGTTTTTTTTATTCCTTAATTCAACGTATTCATCTCCTTTAATTTATATAGAGCCGGATTCGACCCCGCGGTCCTTACGAACCTCGCCGAGAGCGAAAGAAACGAAGCTGTCTTCGTCATGAGAAAGAAAAAGAAAGCCGCCTCCCTGTCAGCTATCCATAAAACAGATGCCTATATATGCACAAACTGTGGTGAAATCTGCCGCTCCAGAATTGGCTTGATCAGTCACTCCAGATTCTGCCCCGTCTCAAGACGAATCCAAAACCATGGACTCATCTGGGCGCATCCATTGTCTTCCGAGGCAAAAGGAGCCATATTATAATGTTAAAAAAAAAATATTTATGATCAACATATTCATCAATCATAATACATCATTAATTGTCTTTGTTTCTGAAATTTCAAATTCAATTGATTTGAAAGACTGCACTTTATATATTGAATATTGATCTAAGGGGAAATAGAAAAGATTGCATGTTTAATTACTGATTAGATTTTATAGAAGAAGGTTAGAAATGTTTTAAGGGTTAAGGATTTTTATTTAATAAGGTTTATCTTCGAGTCTGAAGTATTTTACGTGGCTACGCAAACTAGCCGTGACCTACATATTTTGCCACACAAAAAAACGCAGACAAAGCCCTGTCTGCTGGTGGTCTTTGACATCAAATTTCCTTTTGATCTCCAATGCTTATCCTACTTCTTTTGTAAGAGCTATGTCTTTCAGAAGCAACTAGCTGCTGGACGATGTTTTCTATACCTGTTAAGGCAAGCTGGAGCTTCAGTTGGTTTTCTAAGCATTTCCAGGAGAAACCTCTGTTACGCCAACCTGGCTAAAAGAAAAAAAAATATCTCCTTTGGCATAAGGTAGCCCCCTGCGGAATGCAGCTATCAAAAAGTAAGCAGCGCCTCTACATATATCTCACAACTCCTTCTTCCCTAGTGCTATTAGAGCATGGAATGGGTTGCCTGAGTCAGCCAGGAAAACCCGTGACGTGGCAGAATTTAAGTCATTGTTTAATATGCATGACTGAATGCATGACGCGTAGGACGTAATCATCTTCTTTTTTGAAGTAACGTCAGTATTATATAAGATAAGATAAGACAAGATAAGTTCGCTAGAACATCTTTATTTATTGTGTGGGTCAAAGATAAAAGAGAAATGATTTAATTAATAAATAATCAATAATTATCTTAACGCATATGACGAGGAGGTGTCGCGGGAAGATGTAGCAGGCAGTAGTTTGCAAGATGTGAGAGATACCGAAGTTTAACACATCACTGAATTCTTTTTCTCGATTGATCCATCTGTTTCTCGGATTTCCTCTGGATTTGTATTCTGCTCTTAATATTGGTTGATTGGCTGGCTGCTCAATAGTTAGCCATACCAGTTGTAATCTCTGACTGGTCTTAAGGAGATTCAATAGTACGACAGCAACCATCTTACCGATGTCAGATCTTGTCATGTTATCTCCTTGACATCAGTCGCTTGGTGGAGAATATTTACCGAACATATTGATCTTCCATTCTGAAATGTAAAACATATTGACCTTATGAAATTGATGTTTGATCCACCAAATCGAAAATAGGTCTGAGGTGAATCTAACAAGAAGAGGCACAGATACGCCTCTGTTACTTTTTTTTTATTTGTTGTTATTGTGAGTTGTTGTTTTTTATCTTGATATGTCTTCGTGTTATCCCCCTCAAATGTATTTGTAATGGTCCTTCGTACGCTTACTTTGACGATATGTTGTATTGAAAATGTACGTCTGTTAAATGGGAAGACAACATGAAAGAATGGACGGGCCTGTCATTGGAAGAGATTTCTGTCCAAGGCAAAAGGCAGAGAGGAATGGAGAAAGAAGGTCAACAGATCTTGTGTGGTGCCCAACGGTTCAACACACTAAGGGAGGGTAAAGGTGAAATGGTGTTTGTATGAAGGTGCAAGTGTTTGTGATGGTGGCATCGGTGTTTATAATGTGTATGAAACGTGTTTGTAATGGTTTTTTAAGGCTATCAATGGTGCTTGTAACTTTTTTTGAATGTGTTATCAGTGACGTTTTGAATTCGATTTATCTCAGTAGTACAAAGTAAATGTGATGTATCTTCTCGGCAACCTTTTTTTTTTTAATCAAAGATCTTTGAAAATTAAGTTGTTGTTTTTTTGTTTCAGATTGTCGTCACCACACAATAGAAGATATTACAGAGTACATAATTTACAATAATTTCATAGAATGATTTCTTTTTGTTTTAGAAGTACAAGAGGTACGAAAACTACTAGAAATCTGTGACACATAGCCCACTCTGCCAAATGAAACTGTACCATATGATACATTATTCTTCCCACATGACAATGTGACTTACGGTACTGTGGCACACGACAGTGTGACAAACGACGTGTCACACGACACTATAAAGAACGACATTGTGACACATACTGTGGCCCATGAGATTTTGACAAATGACACCGTGACAGATGACACTTTGACCCATCACAAACTGGTTAACTGAAAGACAAAAAAAAGAAAAACTAGGTCCGAAGTCGTCGACCATACAGGTACATACATTTAGAGTCACTTGCACTCAAACCCCAGAGTCACCAGCAGGACATTGACTTAACAGTGTTAGCATCTGTCCAGTGTCTAAACCTGCTGCGTTGATTTGTAAGCCTCCTTCATTGACATCATTGGGCAATACTTATGTTAGCTGTCTGTCTGTTCCTCTGTAATGTGTATTTATATCTGTCTTACAGAGTGTAATAATGTAAGGAAACTAGCTTGGGGATCAAATCATATCTTTATAGAGGCATTATTGCAGCCACTTATATTATAACCCCAATGGCGGAGCTATGTTGGGAGAATGGGGGTGGGGTAGAATTTAAAAATCCAACCGAGCCCCCACTTGAGGGGGTCTCCGAAATTATTTTTTTTACATTAAATGTTAAATATGACGTCATTATCTCATGTCATATGTCAAAATGCAAGGGCCCCTAAAGAGGTCAAGGCCCCCCCTTCCAGGCCTCTAAATGATGGCAAATTCCTAGCTACGCCACTGGATAACTCTAATAAACAAAGACACAATGCCTACAATATAGACAGTTTAGATGTGATCGTACTTGGGAACACCCTGGTATAAGACAAATGAGCAATAAAACATCTAACAACAGCAAGCAATATTTAGTAAAGCTGTGAACTTTGTAGTCTCTGTTATATAACAATGCTACAGAATATTTTTTGGACATTTGTCCGTAATGTCAATACAACCAAAAGTAATTAACTTAAGACACTTGGCTGTAGTTATGTCAGACGTAATGTTAAGCTAATGTTTCCATTACCTAAAGCAGTAAGGCCCAACCGTTTTCAGCCCTGGGCCGACACACGTGACCCATGTGTCACGGTCCAAGTCTGTGTCGAAGTCAATGAAAACGATCTTTGAAGGCTTCATTGTGTACAAGGGGTCGGAAAGCACATTGTCTAGAGTCGTCTTTGGCCCGCGGGAAGTAGTTTATGCATCGCTGGCCTGGAGAAAATATGAGTTTACATGTAGCCTACTTCATTATGTATTTAAATAAAGAAATGAAGCAACAATGAAAAAAAAAAAGCTTATCTAATGGGGAAGAACTCCTCACTTACAACTATATATCTCAATAATGTAAATTGTATTTCCCTTATTCAATATCAAACAAAATAATTAGATCTAGATATCAATAATTAATTGACTAATTGTTTATTTTTTAATTTGATTCATGTTTTGTTAGATACAATAAATAATTGTTTAATGTTTCAACTTGATCCGAGAATTGGTGAGGTAGAAATAGCATAAACAAACTTTTTACCAGACAGACAGAGAGAGTTGATATAAGCTTTTAATAATCCCCCTGAAGCGTTAGCTCCTCCTAGCTGTTACCTTTAAGCAGTTCAGACTAAGGTGTGTGATGTGTGGCTGAGAGGCCAAAACCTCCTTACTACGGCTTGGCTACCTAACAAGGGGGCTCGAGTTTAAATCCCGGACTCTACCACAGCTGTGTTTACTGGCGGCTAATGACAGCACAGAAACCTTCTCCCAGATACCCCCTCTATCCCTACTGCTCCACAAAAGGGATTGAACCATAGCGAACTGATAATGCTGTAACATGAAAGATTCACTTTAGAAAAGCAATTGAAAAAAAAACAACTCATTCGAGCAGGCTTAGGATTAGACTTAGATTTTGTTCACGTCGAAAAATGTTTGCTGACGGGAAACATGGGCGGTAACCGCGTTGTCAGTCACGTCTTCGGCCACCTAGAAGAATGTCCAGATGGTCAACTAGTCCACACTAAGCATTTATTAAGTAATTGAGCATGACAGGTCCATTTAGGCAATGTGATAAGAAATAGGCACGTGGTTGAGCTTTGTCGTCATTTAAGATGTTGTCTTCCCTTTCTGCCGACCACCTTCTAATTACGTTATTTTTTTTCTTTTTCCCGAAAATGTTCCTTATTTTTAAATACAAAGAAGCAGTAGCCTTAATTTTACCCGGCTTTGCTCGGGGTTTTTTTTTCTACACAAATAACGTGCATTTATTCGTTTTAAATTTGTGTATATATCTAAATCTTAGTTAGATAAGAAGTAGATCTAGACCTAGACTCTAGTAAAATCTAGAGTCTAGAGATCGATGGTTTACCCAAGCGGAGAATAATTGTGTACAGATCTTGATTCCTGTACACCTAGTTATCAAATAAATAAGTTAGTTTGTTTTTTTTTGTTTCAATTATGTAAGCTATATGTAGACTTTGTTTTATTAGTTAAAATACATTACGCCTTGACCCTCATTGGTTTAGTTGTCTACCAGCAGTTTGGTGCTACAAGTCATCGACCGCCAACAACAATTCTACAGAAAGGTCTAGTTGAGAAATTAAAACAAAAGGTCTAATGGCTGACTACGAATAAGTTTTAGAGAGGTCTGCCTTGTACTGCATGTATATATTGTTGTTTTGTTGCTGGTATGTGTAGACACTGTCTTGGTCACAGTGGCGTAGCCATGGTGGGGGAATGGGTGGGAGAATTTGAAAAACGCCCCCCAGGCCCCCGCTTGAGGGGGGCCCCAAATAAGTGATCGAAGCTTTTTTTTACATTAAATATTACGGCATATCTCATGTTATGATGTCGAATGTCAAACTGCAAGGGCCCTTAAAGAGTTCAAGACCCCCCCCCCGGGCCTCCAAATGATGGCAAAGTCCTAGCTACGCCACTGCTTAGTCACCTTCACATATCCCTTTGTCTGTTGGAACGTTGGGCCACCACACAAGATCTTACAACCGTCATTCTCCACTCTTGTCTTTTGCCTTGGATAGAACCTCTTTCCATTACAGGGCCTTCCATTCTATTATGTTGTCTCCCCTTTTCTCTGCCTGAATCTTCTCATTTTCCTAGTAGGCCTACTGTTCCCTGGACTCTTTGAAATATGGCCATAGAATTTCAATTTGTATTAGTTTTTTTATAATAGTTCATCGTGGGTCCAATCGCTGTAGTAACCCTGTCTTGGTAGAGAAAAAAACAAAGCCACCCTATACTTGCCTATGTTTAATTCTAATTCTCAAAGGGACTCTAAGGAAAATGCTAACAAGAATTGTTATAACCAAGTTACCACCCCTCCCCTTCCAGGTCTTTGTCGTACAGGGTCTTTCAGAGAATAGTTAGAAGCCATTATGCTGGACATACGAAACTTAGAAGGAAATGGCGCAAGAAAATATATTTAATTAAGGAGGACGTGGTCCTGTCTAGACAATACTGTTTCCTTCGACTCTCTCGAACCCCACACAAATTTTTTTCTTTAATCTACAGAGTGTTAGTAATTAGTTTACTTCTAAAGACATATATTTTGCTTGTAACAGGCGTATGATTTGATTTTTCAAAATTTCATTTTGACATCATTTATCTTCGTCTCACACGCGGGAGTAATCTCAGCCATAAAAAATCAATGTCCTTGGTAGCTATAAAATAATTGTAATTTTTTCGTAAAAGATGACTGGTTTCATGGCCATTCACTGCCATTTGTGTAGCTAGAGAATCGTGTGGCCAGTGCAATGACCACCATCATAATCGATAAAATGTAAATTTATACAGTCGAATGACATGTAACAAAATTCTAGTTCATGTCGAATATTAAGTAGTACTGCATTGTAATTAGATAGGTTAGGACTATAGTCAGAATACTGTTTTTCGATACTATAACATCCCAAAGATTGTTAAACTGAGCAATCATATAATCCGTAATATCTAACTTTTTAAATCTTTAGCCTACTTGAAAAGTCAAGTACCATTGATTAATTTGTAAATAACACAAATATAATGCATTGAAGTATGTGTATAAGTGCTAAGCTTATATTAATGCACTCTGCCTGTCTGTCTTTCTGGTAAAAAAAGTGTGTACACGTCATTTCTCCAGCACCCATTGTCGGATCAAGTTGAAACTTCGCATAATTATTCATTGGCGCAGACAAGACATGAATCAATAAAAAAAAAAAGTAACCGTATAGTCATTCAATTACTGGTTATTAATTATTTTGTGTTATACCAATATTGGAAACTAAGTAGTTAATATTCATAGATATGTCTAAATTTGTTGGGTTATGTCCCCTTGAATAGTTGTTAACACTATTTCTCCCTCGAGCATTCTCCGATCTAGTTGATACCTCAAACAATTACTTAATATACTTTACGATCCGAGATTGGGTGTCGGAGAAATGACGTGTACAAACCTTACTAGACAGATAGACACAGAGACAGACACACAAAGTGAGTTGATATACGTTTGGTAAAAATGGTCCTTAAGGGACTGCAGGCACGACATGGCCTAAATTGTGCCGATGTGCCTAAAATCAAAATCAAATCAAATTAAAATCAGGTAAAAATGGGCTAGAAACGAGAGTGGAGAGGGAGTGACCAACGGATTTTATAATCAACCGAGCCATGTTGAGCTCATGGAATAGACACAATAGTCTCTTAAGCGAACTGGAAACTCCAAAAAGTTTTGTCTTTCTTAAGTCGACTGGACAGTCCAGAAATTATCTTAGTATTACACGATACAGCCGGTGGTATACAGTCAGATGATAGCCAAGCGTTTGGTCAGTCAAGTCAGCGTGTCCCAACATGTTTTGAATGGGCAAATAGTTATTTATCAGTTTTTTATCAGTTCTTGAGTGTCACTTCACATTTATATATATTATCCTTTTTTCCATGAATTATTATCAGAGGTACAGGCAACAGAGGTAAATATTAATGTACTTACAAATTGTTCACAAGACGAAAAGGATTGAGAACCATTGACAAAAAATAACAATGATAAGTGATAATCGGCTGCTTTGAAAGGCTGCTTCATTTGTTAAGCTTTATAAAGTCTTAAACACACGAAGCGTTCTCGGTCGTGATTTCGACCACACCAAAAAATTTGTCAGGGCTTACAACTGATTTCCCCACAACTTTTCGCGATTACACTCTTAGATTTCATTTTTTTTTTAAAGTTAAGTAAAGTTTCCCTTCAGTCCTTGTGATTTATAGGGCAGTTGATGTAAGGGTCATCAGTTTCTTTGGCCTTACGAGGGTGTCATGTGGCCAGCACAACAACCAACCATCTTTACTTTTCCCCAAATAATGTCAGGTACCAAATAGAGCTGCATTATATTTACATAAATTAAATAAGTGTTAGTGGATGCAACTTATAATTTTCCAAAAACGTAAATTTCATCTTCAAAAAACAAAAAGAACTATGTAAGCAATATTGTATTGTACAAATTAACTTTGTTAGAGCCAGATTTAATTGATACTTTATGAAAATCCGCAGCTTGTGTGAAATCTATACGATGTTTTGTCTGTTACCTAATTAATGCCTACAACCATGTAGGTCCTCCCATGAGTTTATGTGCAACGTGAACACCCTTTATTATCTTTTCAGGTAATTTTATTACAGTTACTCTATGTAGACACTTTAAATCTAATCATTAATAACAAATATGTTTCTAGTTTTGTATGGCGACAGCTTCATCCAGACAGGGACATCTTTAGTTATGTAGATTAACTTATAGCACCTAGAAAGAGAGAGAGAGAGAGAGAAAGATGAGAAAATAAAGATGGGAAAAAAGTGAAAAGAGAGAGGGAAAAAAGAAGCTGAAGGAAAGAGAAAGTGAGCGAATAAAAAGAGGGGGTGGGGTTGGGAGAGACAGAAAAAAAAAAGAGGACTAGTCCAGACAATGAGATATTTACGGCTAGCAGAAAATGTCTTTCTCTTAAACCTTAGATTAGAACTGCAATTATTCCTTACAATATTACGCTCTGTACTGAAAATGTCCTTGAGATTAGTTATTTTAATTTTTGTAAAGGGAAGTTATTGCTTTGTTTTGTTTTGTTCTTTTCTCTTTAAAAAAAATAATTCCTCAAAAGGTTATTCAACCATCGAGAAAACAATTTTAACAAGATATTTGAGATGTGAACTGTGAAAACTATTTGGCAATTATAATTTTTACTTTATGTATTTTTGTAATTTTGGCAACCAAACCTAAATTAGTTATATTAGGTCCACAAGCTGACATATCAGGTGCGACTTGTGCCTCCGTAACATATTCTATGTATCACACTATTGTCATTACGTCATGGAAATGGTTGGTGACTATGTCTAAGTATTCTCAAAAGATAAATGTAATAACCCTATAACCAATGAAAGTATTAAAAGTACTCTGTTCAGACCTTGCAATTTACAGCTGGTGTAAAGATTTCAATTGCTGCGAAGTCTCTCTGTAGTTTTTCTCAGAGTTATTCGTTCCTTTAAACTTCATGTAGCGACAGACATTGAAATTCAACTTCCGGATTTTTTAGGTAGTGACGTCACTTGTAATGAGTGCCGGATTTAAGTAAGTGGAGGCGCTGTGCATTAATTATTGTATAGGCCCCTCTTCAAGTTTCAATATAATCGCACTTCCATCCCTCAAAGTGGCGCTACAGCCCATGAAGGACCCTAAGAACATCTCTCCATTCTGATCTATCCTGGGCTTTACGTCTCCATGCCTGGACTTTTAGCTGTTGTAGATCTGTCTCTACGTCATCAAGCCACCGTACTCGTCGTCTGCCTTGGATATTTTATTTCTGTCTCACTAGCTGTCTGCCCAATACGTCTAAGTTATTTTCTATTCTGTTGTTGTAATCTTATTCATTCAAATAAGATTTTGTCTTAGAAAACAAAAATATAGAAGACTGCAGTAATTCACGTGACTATGCAAAGCAGGCTGTGACCTATATATTCTGCTGCATTTCAAGTTAAGTTTTCTTTCTTCGCGCCTTTTTTTTTAGCGGAAGCTATTCTGTGGGTCTCATCTATTTGTGTTGAGGCCTTATTGTAAGTTTCCTAACCGCCTCCTTCAGAAAACAACAGCTGCCAGTGTGTTACACTAGGACTTCAAAGCATCTCCGGGTAGAGCCTCATTTATACCATGCTTCTTTTTTCCAGTAGTTAAAACACAGAGTCAGTGGTGTATGTGTATGTCTGACGAACTTTTTTCTTTAGTAAATCCTTGTATGTTAACGGTTTCTATTTTTAAATATGTTTTTTCCCCTTGTTTTGTTCTTGGTTGTTTAGCGTTGCTTCCCTTTAAAAATGGACTATTTTTAGAACACGATTTTTTTTCTCGGAGTTTTGAATCTATTGGTAAGCTCATTCTGGTTGGTTATTTTGTTTGTGTGTGTGCGCACACGCGTGTGTGTGCGTGTGTGTGTTAATGAAATATCGCATTCGATCTTAAAAAAGACTATAAGCCAATGCTACATGAAATAATATTTTATTTAAATGCATAATATAGATACCATGTATGCACGCTGGGCTGTCGTTCGGTCGTCTCGATGGTCCCGGGTTCAAACCTTGCCCGCTGTCATCCCCCTCCTGTGGGAGGTGTGGACATGGGATGTAGAGAAGATGTCTAATCTATGTCTGTAGAAATTGTACTGATCAGAAGATTTTGTTTATTGTTTCTGTGAGCGTAGTATTACGTGTGAGTTCGTCTCAATACACACACAGATCAAGACACAATAAAGTTAATCAACAGGTACCTATAGATTATGAAGATTTAATCCATAACGGGAACAGTCTAGTCTCAGTCACTATAATAAACGATATTAAATCCTATCAAAGCCTAGCCTCATTTATCTATCTCTACAGCCTCGTTTTGAGTTTATGTCGTCATCATTGTACCTTCACTAGCAGTCACGTGAAGTGCGTCTCTACAGGAAGTAGATTATCTTCAACTTTAAAGGAACAACCGAAACATGTGAGACATTTTTTTGTTTACAACCAGTATTTGTAAGTTCTTATTGTTTTAACGAAGATATATATTTAAATATTCTTTTGTGTTGTGGCTCCGATCTTGCGGTTCTGGTTTTTTATTCTCATAAGATTTCATCGTTATCTCGTCTGCTACCCAAACAGGTGCTGAGTAATTGTTCCTTTTTTTTTCCCTAGTTACCTTTTTCCCCACACCGACCACAGCCATACTCCTGAGAGTGCTTGCGCTCTTACTTCTAGCATTACTCTGGTCGGAATAAAAGTGACCATCAGAGGCTGGACCCAGGAACATTTATGAGCAGACGAGGCTAAGGGAAGAGAACCGTTGTCGGCTGCTAGCCCACTAACTCTTCGTAAATTGGTAGAGTCGTGTCTTGAGTTATCTGCCCCTGGGCTTAAACCAAGAAAATGTCTTTAGCCGTCGATCTTATCGATTTTAACACACACACACACTCAAACATACAAACACACTCACACACACACATTCCAACACGTGCGTGAATTGGAAGAAAAAGACACTTAATTTGAAACCAACAAAAACTTCCTTCCAACCAAACATCAAACAAACTCAACTTAAGGTCATCTCCATGCCGAGACCATTTCCAACACTTCAAAAGGACAGAAGGAACATTTTAAGTAAATGTAAACATTAGACTTACAATAGCCAGCTCCATTGCTCAGTAACAATACAATATCATCGTATTAATAATCTCTGTCTCTCACTCACTCTCTTTCTCTCTACGAAAGCACTGTAAACGTATATTTAATGTCGCTTATATCTCTCTTCCACGCTCTCAATCAATCAATCTATCTATCCATTTATCTATCAATCTAGCTATCCATTTATCTATCTATCTATCTATCTATTTATCTATCTATCTATCTGTCTATCTATCTATCTATCTATCTATCCATCTATCCAATTATTAATATGGCTATCTATCCAATTATCAATCTGGCTATCTATCTATTTATCCATTTATCTATCTATCTATCTATCTCTATTTATCTATCTATCTATCTATCTATCTGTCTGTCTGTCTGTCTATCTGTCTATCTGTCTATCTGTCTATCTGTCTATCTGTCTATCTGTCTATTTATCTATTTATCTATCTATCTATCTATCTATATCATACTAAACAATTTATTTATTTATCCATCTATCTATCCATCACTAGAAATCTAAAAAAAAAATTTACATATTTTGATAAGTTACGACTTAAAAATAAAAAATATTCCCATGAAGCTATTTCTTTATTTCCCCGCTGGATATAATTAATTGAAGTTCATCTTGTCTAGCCTTAAGAAATTTGTCGATTCTAAAAATAAATAACAGCCATACATTTTCAATACAAAAAATAAAATTATATTGCATCATTTTATTGTTTATAGATAAGCAATGACTACAAAACAAAAACGAACTTCTAAGGACCATTTAGATTTCTGTGTTTTAATTCTATTTTAATCAATTTGTACGGTTGTACGGATGGCTGCCTGGTCGTGCGGTTTGCGCACTGGACTGTCGTTCAGATTTATCGATGGTCCAGGGTTGAAACCCTGCCCGCTCCCATCCCCCGTCGTCCTGCGGGAGGTTTAGATTAGGAAGTAATTATCTTCAACTCTGAAGGAACATCCGAAACATGTAAAACATTTTTTAAAAAAATAGATAAAATATTGATTTCATTAAATGTCATAAAAGCAGCCTTCAACGACTTTCGAGCCCTGGACACCAAAGTTGTAATATCAGTTTTTATAATAGCTCCTCGGGATCAAGGATGAGCAGATTTCTCATATCATATGAACTCAAAGATGACTGTAAAGTCCAATCCTCGCTTTGAGTTTTGATACTAGTTTAAGAGATGTACAGTTCGGGTTGAGAAAGATTTTGTTAGAGATTGAAAGATGACGCTTGGTGGGAAAGTTGAAGAGTTTAAAGCTCACTCTTTTTGAAAAGCTCATATCAACTCACTCCGTCTGTCTGTCTGATACAAATTTCGAAAACGTCATTTCTCCCACTTCCCACTCCAGGATCAAGTTGAAACTTTGAACGATGATTCATTGTCGATGAAAACATAGGAATTAATAAAAAAAAAATCAATTATTTAATCAAATAGTGGTAATTATTTTTTTAAAATATCGAAACAAGGAAATACATCTTTCACTATTTAGCTATATGGCTGTATATGTGGAATTCTTCCTCTTAGACAATCTTTGTTGTATATTTCAATTGTTTCAAGTTTTCATACATTTAAGGCCCTATATTACATCGCCCTCGCGTTTCTTCGTATCGATTTTTCTTCTTTATTTCTCTAGTTTATTGCTTATAGAAAATCAGGTCGTAAAAACGGGAGTGTAAACAAAGAGCACATTACTGTGATTAACTTATTTATGAAAATCCCTTTTTTTACTTTGCTATGAATGCATTATATTCAGTCTTTTTTTAAATTTATTTATTTGTTTCGTGTGTGTGTCCGCTAGATCAGCTTTAATCTGTTGTCGATAACAGATTAAAAGCCACCTAAGACAAAAAAAAAGTCCGACTTAATTTACGAGGAGCTGTATATTTCTTGTCTCAAACATGGCTCCTAGCTTGTTTAGAGAAGCTCAAGATGGCTGCCATAATTCCATCGTCTGCTGCGTCTCCTGGAGCAGAAGATCAAAGCAAGGGCGGTAATTTTTAAGATGTCAACCAGGATTATCACTGACGGAGACGTCAGAATTTAATTTATCTACTAGCATGCTTTGAAGTTAACTAGGCTGTCAAGAGAGGACATGTGGGCTGATTTCGGCCTCTCGACAAATTCTAAGATACAGAAAAGACTTTTAAAACACGTATTTAAATGAAAACGGTCAGGTAATTAGAAACCTTCTCTCCGCAGTGCATTATCAAGCCGAAAGAAAAGCAAGCAAAATACAAAAGAATACTTTAAAAAACAACATATTAAGGGTATGAATTAGTTTGGATCAGTCATTTCATTAAATTTGTAATAAGCCTCAGACGACTATCTATAAAGGGGACTTTTTCAGCTTAAACCACCACTTCAGTCAAGTACTATTTCTTTCCCTTGGAAAGGGGACTAATTCAGTTTATACCACCACTACAGTCAAATACAATTTTTTTCTCTGGTTTGAAATACTAAACAAAGTAATTGATTACAAATAGTTAATGAACTATTCGGTTAATTTTTTTGTCATTGATTCTTGTGTTGTCAGGTAAAAGAAATAATTGTGCAAGGTTTAAGCTTGATCCGAGATTAGGTGTGGGAGAAATAACGTGTACAAACTTTTTACCAGACAGAGAGAGTTGATATAAGTTTTGTAAAACAAAAATTCTCGCCGTTACACTAGACAATCATTTGCTCCCATACGGCCCATGACTAATGTCGTATATATCAAGCCGCACACAGGGACAGATTGCTAAGGCCCTAAGATATTTGGGATATGGGGCTCAGTCGCTAGCACATCGGCCCTCACCTGGGATGCTCGAGACCTCGAGGTCCAGTACAGACTCGACCAATCTTTTTTTTTATTTCTTTAAAAGCCAGCATCGAAACCTTCTCCCAGATACCCCCCCCCCCCCCCAAAAAAAAAAAAAAAACAACTGGTCTACGAAAGTGATTGGACCATAGCGCCCTGAGCATGTTATAGGCATAAAAGTTGCGTTAAACAAAAACAAATACTAAAGTGTTTCCAATCGTACACATTTTATTATAATGTAATTTTGAATCAATCGTGTAATTATAGTTAGTCTAGATCTATAAAAAAAAATAATTACACGATTGATTATAAAAACTAAAGCTTTATTTAAAATAAATAATTTTACTTGTTTTGTTGATAATACAAAAGGAACTCTCCTCTGATGAAGATACAATAATTGGTGCGAGCGACGTGCCAAGGATCTCTCACGACTTCGTCCTCTCCAAAAAGTACCAGCACCTGATATCCGTGGGGAAAAGTACAGGTCACAAAAATGAACACACAGGACCTTAATAAATTAATTTCTGTGACTTACTTAGCCTGGTCTATAGTTTGAGTTCATTTTTTGTTTCGAGCATTCTCTCAGAATGGAAGATTTTTTTAATTGACCCTAACTTAATATAGTTACGTCCCAATCAATCTATGCATTGCGCAATCTGTTGTTTACTATTATATGAAATACATTTTGTTATTTATCCGCACTGTGTAGTCTAAACCAGTGATGCCCAAACTACGACCCGCGGGCCAGAATCGGTGCGCGACGTGGTTCCATCCGACCCGCAAAAAAACGTCGGCACAAAGAGAAAATCCCCTTCATACACATATTTTTTTTTTTACAAATAAAATGTTGAAAAATGTATCTTACCTACATTAGGGCCCTCTGATGGATTGGTACCATGACCTTTAACCTTTATGCGATTACGAAATGGGAGAGGTGAATAAACTACAAGTGGAATTTAGAATCTATCAGGAAAAGTGAACCTATTTGATTTGTAAAGAAATTGTGACTGTTTTTTTGTTTTTGTTTTTTTTTATTTACCTTTACGGTCATGTGGCCCTAAATACGTGTGTCGTAAATTAAATTAGCCGCAGGTTTAATTAGGTTGTCTATCACTGCTTTAAACCATAGAATATAATCCATGGTTTCAAATAACTCAACATTCATAAACATTTTTTTTTTAATTTGCTGCTAATTAAATAACTACGATGATTTACCAACGATGATTTCTGTTTTTATCCTTGCTATCGTAAATTAAAAAAAACAAAAAAAAACTACCAACTTAATTGCGTAAATGTTAATGTGACCTGTAATCTAATGAGTTTCAAAGTTCTATGAACTGACATACACTGTTGATATCAATTAGTGTCTGGACGATCGGTTGGGATAGGTCATACATATTTAATTTTACAACATTGAGCAGTATGGGTAAGTATAATATGTGCGTTTAAACCTGATTACTGAATTATCAATGGATTGGTTAAACATAAGGAGAACATTGGAAAAGCCAGTCTCTGGGGTGTCTTGCCCTAGACAGTGTAGACAGTGTATCAATATTGGATAAGTCCTTATGGTACCAGACGCCCGTCACGTCAACAATGATGCAATCATTACGATTATCAAAATGATATTAGTCTAACAGTTCTAACAGTTTGTTGGGTGCTTCTGGAGTTGTTTTTTTTTTGGCAATAATGTTTAAAAATCTTTTAATGTTTCGGATTAGTTAGACTAGTTGGTTCTAGTGAAACCACTACATTGTTGTTGAGTTCCAGTGAAACCACTACATTTGATTACTTGTTGTTGAGTTAGTTGGTTCCAGTGAAACCACTACATTTGATTACTTGTTGTTGAGTTAGTTGGTTCCAGTGAATCCACTACATTTGATTGCGTGTTATTGAGTTAGTTGGTTCCAGTGAAACCACTACATTTGATTGCGTTTTGTTGAGTTAGTTGGTTCCAGCGAAACCACTACATTTGATTGCTTGTTGTTGTGTTAGTTGGTTCCAGTGAAACCACTACATTTGATTGCTTTTTGTTGAGTTTGTTGGTTCCAGTGTATCCACTACATTTGATTGCGTGTTGTTGAGTTAGTTGGTTCCTTTTGAAACCACTACATTTGATTGCGTGTTGTTATGTTAGTTGGTTCTAGTGAAACCATTACATTTGATTGCGTGTTGTTGAGTTAGTTGGTTTTAGTGAAACCATTACATTTGATTGCGTGTTGTTGAGGTAGTTATATATATATATATATATATATATATATATATGTAACATCCATGCCTAACATCTATATGTAACATCCATGCCTAACATCTATATGTAACATCCATGCCTAACATCTATATGTAACATTCATGTGTAACATGTATATGTAACATCCATGTGTAACATGTATATGTAACATCCATGCCTAATATCTATATGTAACATCCATACCTAACATCTATATGTAAAATCTATATGTAACATCCATACCTAACATCTATATGTAAAATCTATATGTAACATCCATACCTAACATCTATATGTAACATCTATATGTAACATCCATACCTAACATCTATATGTAACATCTATATGTAACATCCATGTGTAACATCTTATATCGGTAATTGTTTGTCTTTAAGTCCTTTTTTTCGTCCAACATTAAACGCAAGTATCAAACAGAGTATGAGCCTATGAGACCTCTAAAAAAAATAGTGTAAAGTTTCATTTTTAGACATTGCGATCTATAAGACAGATGATATAAAGTCGTCTGTGTTTATTAGGCTTATAACTATAGACATACACATTTTTTCAGGGCTGTTATCCAACATATTATAAGGTCTATACATTTATGAACATTCCAGGCTGTTATTAAACATTATGGGGCGGATAATCATTTACACCTTCCAGCTACCAATAATGTCGTCATAACAAAAACTTATGTCAATAACGAACATAAGGTTACAAAAGAGAGCTTGTGTGGAAACACAAACTTAAAATCGGCCCCCGAAGTAGTCCACCCAGGCTGGCAAAAAGGCAGGTATCGATATTTTCAGAAAGAACATCAGAGATGAAAGACAAATGACAGAGAACAATGGAGAAAGAAGGTTGACATATCTTGTGTGGTGCCCCAGCGGTCCAGCTGACCAAAGGATAGGTGAAAGTGAATGTGAAGTTAAATGCGAACCTGGCCTAATTGATGTCTTATAATGAATATCTAATTGATCTAATTGTTTTGTAAAAAAAAATTAAAATTGTTCCTTTAGTAAAGTTTTCTATAATTATGTTGTAGCACTGCAGTTCAGACGATAATATGAAAAATTACTTATTAATTGTTTTAAATTATGTCTAACTTATATGCATACCAAATTTTTTTTTCTTTAAAAAAAAGTACACTTTTTTTTCGTGTAAATGTAGAAGTTAATATAACAGAATTTACTTAACTTAGCAATACAAATGTAAAAAAAAATTTTTGACAAAATTAAAAACCTCTACTAAAGAGCGCCAGTGTTTGTTACTATTAATAGTGAATAGTTGTAAAAGTGTTATATTTTTTTTATGAAAGAACTGCTTGCATAAGTGATTTAAAAAATCAGTTTTTCGCTTTTAGAAAAGAAAAAAGTAGTCTTTGCATCAGAACTTTGATTTCGGATTTACACTATCTTTTTTAGTTTACAGGATCTAAACTGGACGAACGAACAGACGGACAGACATTTCACACAAAACTAATAGCGTCTTTTCCCCTTTCGGGGGCCGCTAAAAAGAATTATTGAGTTAAGAAGTTGTTATTTTAAAGAAACTCCTTTTTACGCATGTTTACTATGAGATCCCATGTTATCTATATAATGTATCAAATTTTAATCGAATCTTTGGCTGAAAGAAAAGTAGCTAATGGACTAGTGGAGTGGGAAACAACCAGAGATGGCATTTAGTTGAAGCATGTAGAGATGTCTGAATTTAAATCCAAAAATGGGCATGTACAAAACTGTTATTTCGCTTTTTTTTTTTTTTTTCTGCCGATCTATTAGGTTGTTTGTCTTTATGTTATTTGTCTGTAGTAGTCTGTGTCTCTCTCTCTTTTTTTCTTTCTCTTACCTTCTCTCTGTCTCTCTTTCTCTCTTCTCGCTTTTCTACATCTGTAGATTTAAAAATAAGATCTTTGCTCCATTCCTCGGCTTCCGGTATTCTCTCACCGTATCTTTCTATCTTTCTCTCTCTCCCTCTCTCATTCTTTCTCTCTCTCTCTTCCTTCTTCTCTCTCTCTCTCTGAAAACAATACTGCCCAAGGCGTTAACGTAGAGCGACAGAAAGAAGCCTCAGTTTATAGGTAAACAATCTCAAGAAGCCTCAGTTTATAGGTAAACTATCTCAAGAAGCCTCAGTTTATAGGTAAACAATCTCAAGAAGCCTCAGTTTATAGGTAAACTATCTCAAGAAGCCTCAGTTTATAGGTAAACAATCTCAAGAAGCCTCAGTTTATAGGTAAACAATCTCAAGAAGCCTCAGTTTATGGGTAAACAATCTCAAGAAGCCTCAGTTTATAGGTAAACAATCTCAAGAAGCCTCAGTTTATGGGTAAACAATTTCAAGAAGCCTCAGTTTATAGGTAAACAATCTCAAGGAGCCTCAGTTTATAGGTAAACAATCTCAAGAAGCCTCAGTTTATAGGTAAACAATCTCAAGAACCTCAGTTTATAGGTAAACAATCTCAAGAAGCCTCAGTTTATAGGTAAACAATCTCAAGAAGCCCCAGTTTATAGGTAAACAATCTCAAGAAGCCCCAGTTTATAGGTAAACAATCTCAAGAAGCCCCAGTTTATAGGTAAACAATCTCAAGAAGCCCCAGTTTATAGGTAAACAATCTCAAGAAGCCCCAGTTTATAGGTAAACAATCTCAAGAAGCCTCAGTTTATAGGTAAACAATCTCAAGAAGCCTCAGTTTATAGGTAAACAATCTCAAGAAGCCTCAGTTTATAGGTAAACAATCTCAAGAAGCCTCAGTTTATAGGTAAACAATCTCAAGAAGCCTCAGTTTATAGGTAAACAATCTCAAGAAGCCCCAGTTTATAGGTAAACAATCTCAAGAAGCCCCAGTTTATAGGTAAACAATCTCAAGAAGCCTCAGTTTATAGGTAAACAATCTCAAGAAGCCTCAGTTTATAGGTAAACAATCTCAAGAAGCCTCAGTTTATAGGTAAACAATCTCAAGAAGCCTCAGTTTATAGGTAAACAATCTCAAGAAGCCTCAGTTTATAGGTAAACAATCTCAAGAAGCCTCAGTTTATAGGTAAACAATCTCAAGAAGCCTCAGTTTATAGGTAAACAATCTCAAGAAGCCTCAGTTTATAGGTAAACAATCTCAAGAAGCCTCAGTTTATAGGTAAACAATCTCAAGAAGCCTCAGTTTATAGGTAAACAATCTCAAGAAGCCTCAGTTTATAGGTAAACAATCTCAAGAAGCCTCAGTTTATAGGTAAACAATCTCAAGAAGCCTCAGTTTATAGGTAAACAATCTCAAGAAGCCTCAGTTTATAGGTAAACAATCTCAAGAAGCCTCAGTTTATAGGTAAACAATCTCAAGAAGCCTCAGTTTATAGGTAAACAATCTCAAGAAGCCTCAGTTTATAGGTAAACAATCTCAAGAAGCCCCAGTTTATAGGTAAACAATCTCAAGAAGCCCCAGTTTATAGGTAAACAATCTCAAGAAGCCTCAGTTTATAGGTAAACAATCTCAAGAAGCCTCAGTTTATAGGTAAACAATCTCAAGAAGCCTCAGTTTATAGGTAAACAATCTCAAGAAGCCTCAGTTTATAGGTAAACAATCTCAAGAAGCCTCAGTTTATAGGTAAACAATCTCAAGAAGCCTCAGTTTATAGGTAAACAATCTCAAGAAGCCTCAGTTTATAGGTAAACAATCTCAAGAAGCCTCAGTTTATAGGTAAACAATCTCAAGAAGCCTCAGTTTATAGGTAAACAATCTCAAGAAGCCTCAGTTTATAGGTAAACAATCTCAAGAAGCCTCAGTTTATAGGTAAACAATCTCAAGAAGCCTCAGTTTATAGGTAAACAATCTCAAGAAGCCTCAGTTTATAGGTAAACAATCTCAAGAAGCCCCAGTTTATAGGTAAACAATCTCAAGAAGCCCCAGTTTATAGGTAAACAATCTCAAGAAGCCTCAGTTTATAGGTAAACAATCTCAAGAAGCCTCAGTTTATAGGTAAACAATCTCAAGAAGCCTCAGTTTATAGGTAAACAATCTCAAGAAGCCTCGGTTTATAGGTAAACAATCTCAAGAAGCCTCAGTTTATAGGTAAACAATCTCAAGAAGCCTCAGTTTATAGGTAAACAATCTCAAGAAGCCTCAGTTTATAGGTAAACAATCTCAAGAAGCCTCAGTTTATAGGTAAACAATCTCAAGAAGCCTCAGTTTATAGGTAAACAATCTCAAGAAGCCTCAGTTTATAGGTAAACAATCTCAAGAAGCCTCAGTTTATAGGTAAACAATCTCAAGAAGCCTCAGTTTATAGGTAAACAATCTCAAGAAGCCTCAGTTTATAGGTAAGCAATCTCAAGAAGCCTCAGTTTATAGGTAAGCAATCTCTCTCTCTGGATTTCATCGTCTCTTTGTCGGAAGTCTAGTCTTCAGTCTTTCGAGTAGTGCCTGTAATCTGTTTACTTCTGCTAAAGTACATTGACTAGATTACATTTATTCTCTGACAGTATTTCTTCATCGGGCATGACAATCTACAAAGTAGCAATGGGATTCAACCACCCACATACTCAGAAAAAAAAATAAACGAACCCACCTATAACAAAGCTTCCGGATCGTAAATAAATTTGTCTGCAATTGATAACTGGGCGCACAGCGTCAGTAGTTAATGTACAAATCTATAAATAAACACAAATCCATGGGAAACAACTACTACAACTTTGACTTCAACGCATGTGACTGACAGCCAGACTGAAAGTAGACCACCTACGCACAGCAAACATTGTACTTCTAGATTTTTTTTTCTTTACTTAGCATTGTTATACAAGCCTGGCTATTGCCAATGTTGATTTTTAAAGTTTGTTTTAGCAAAAAAACAATGTACTCATAGACAAAAGAATATAGTATGGTTTATAAATCGATATTAGATTAACAGATCGATAGATAGATTATTAAGTATCTGGTGACATATACCTAGTCTCCGAGTCCCTATTTAAGGAAGATTTCATTACTTTAAGTTACTAAACAAACCTAACTTTGAGCCATATATCTTATGGCATCCCATTCAGACAAACCTGTTGTATGAAGGGGCTTATACATCTATATGTTATCTATTCATTATCTTGCCTGTTGCTAGAATAGAAATTGTGTTGAAAGAGAGAGATTACTAGAGCTAAACGTCATGTAAAGTAAAGTTTCAGACCTTGCGATGTAAATGGCATCTGTTTCTGCGGCCCACGAGGGTTAACGAGGGTGACCAACAGCCTTTACTCTTCCCCAACTACTGTCGGGTGCCTATTAGAGCTGGGTGGACTCAGAGGCGCCTTAAGACTAAGATCCTGAAATTAAAAATCCCAATCTTCACCGACATTCAAACCCGGGCCTCTGGTTAGAAAGCTAAGCGCTTTATCACTCGGCCTCCCTAAAAGTCACGTACTTTGTATGAAAAATTCAATGAAAGAAATTACGACAAAAATATATACGCACAAGTCACAGTTAAGATTGAGATATAAGCATCTAATGGCTTGGTGGTCGTGTGGTTGTACTCTGGTCTGTTGTCGTGTTGTTTCCGAGTTCGAACCCCGCCCGTTGCAGAAGTCTTGGCTTGGTCGTACAATATTCATTTCGTCCGAAACGTTTCTAACAAATAAAAATGTAATCCAATCTCGAAATATGATGCTTATTAATTGGGTTCTTTCCTGTTCGGGTTCTTCCTATTCGGGTTTGTTCCTGTTCGATTTCGTTCCTATTCGGGTTCGTTCCTATTCGGGTTCGTTCCTGTTAGGGTTCGTTCCTATTCGGGTTCGTTCCTGTTCGAGTTCGTTCCTATTCGGGTTCGTTTCTGTTCGTGTTCGTTCCTATTCGGGTTCGTTCCTGTTCTGGCTATTTCCTGTTCGGGTTCGTTCCTGTTCGGGTTCGTTCATATTCGGGTTCGTTCCTGCTCGGGTTCGCTTCTTATAAATAGTATTGTTAGGACGTGGGTTACAGTAATAAAAAATATGAACTCACCGATTCCCAGAACGTTGTAACTTAAGTTTTGATTATTAAGGTTTAATGATAATAGAATATATAAAGTGATACTGCTCTCATCCTGAAGCTTGGGAATCGAAGACAATGCTTAGTAGTGATAAAAAAACGAAGCAAAATGTAAAGAATCCTTTTAAAAAACAAAGCGTATCTCAGGAAAAGAGCTCCACTCTCACAATTTTATATCTCGAATATGTGGAAGTTATTTCCCCTTATTCTATATCAAACAAAAATAATTAATTACCAATAATGACTTGACTAATTGTTTAATTTATTAACTGGTTCATGTTTTGTGAGGTACGATAAATAATTGTTTAAAGTTTCCAATTGATCCGAGAAATGTTTTGGGAGAAAGAACAAGTTCAATTATCTAAGGGGACGAAACACTACATATTTAGCATATTTATGAGAATACTAAGGGCAGTGCTTTTTGTAAAGAAATAGGTGCCGGTACTCAGTGATGGATTGCATAACTTTTAACTACCAAAAAATAATAATAAACTTTAAAATACAAGAAAAGTAAGACTTTTTTTCCCCACATTGAAAAAGTTGCAGGTACCTGTGCGTACCGTCACAAAGAAAAGCAGAGCTAAAGAATTAATTTCCCTTCTTGGTATCAAACAAAATAATTAATTACCGGTAATTTATTGCCTAATTGTTTAATTTTGTATGGATTCTTGTCTTGTCTAGGCCCAAGTATAATTGCGAAAAGTTTCAACTTGATCTGAGAATGGGTGTGGGAGAAATTGCGTGAACAGTCTTTTACCAGACATTCAAATAGGCAGGGTGAGTTGATAGAAGCTTTTTTAAAAAAACATACAAATGTGAAGTAGGCTCAAGTTACTTTGAGAGCAGGCATAAAACTAAAAAGGCAAATCAATCCGAACCTAGTCTTACTGAGCTATACATATTATATGCCTATGTACTGAAAAATCACCAGGCCTTAGCTTCTGAAGGGAAAAAAATGTCAGTAAAAATGAAATCGGTTGAAGTCAACACTATTAAAGAATTATGAGGCTAGTGATCACGTGGTGTCATTTGAAGGCTGTTACAAGGACTATAGAGAGTTTTTAAATCAGTAGCAGGCCATCAACAATACTTCCGGTTTTAGCCTGGGTGGGTTGTGGGGGGGGGGGGGGGAAGGGGATGGTTAGGGCTGGCCATTGTGTGATGTCATGTTTTATCGTAATGACTTTCCGGGCTAAATACATTCTTTTTCTTTCACTGATGGTCAGTCTGGACTTTTTGTTTGATACACTGTCATTGTTGTCGTTTTCTCTCTCTCTCTCTCTCTGCCTCACTTTCGCTCTCTCACTCTCAGCCTCTCTCACTCTGTCTCTCTGTCTCTCTCTCTGTCTCACTCTCAGTCTCTGTCTCTCTCTCTCCCTCAGTCTCTCTGTCTCTCTCTCTCCCTCAGTCTCTCTGTCTCTCTCTCTCCCTCAGTCTCTCTGTCTCTCACTCGCTCTCTCTCTTTCTCCCTCAGTCTCTCGCTCTCTGTCTCTCTCTCTCCCTCAGTCTCTCTGTCTCTCTCTCCCTCAGTCTCTCTGTCTCTCTCTCTCCCTCAGTCTCTCTGTCTCTCTCTCTCCCTCAGTCTCTCTGTCTCTCTCTCTCCCTCAGTCTCTCTGTCTCTCACTCGCTCTCTCTCTTTCTCCCTCAGTCTCTCGCTCTCTGTCTCTCTCTCTTCCTCAGTCTCTCTGTCTCTCTCTCCCTCAGTCTCTCTGTCTCTCTCTCTGTCTCTTTTCTGTCTCTCTCTCTGTCTCACTCTCAGTCTCTGTCTCTCTCTCTCCCTTAGTCTCTCTGTCTCTCTCTCTCCCTCAGTCTCTCTGTCTCTCTCTCTCCCTCAGTCTCTCTGTCTCTCTCTCTCCCTCAGTCTCTCTGTCTCACTCTTTCTCCCTCAGTCTCTCGCTCTCTGTCTCTCTCTCTCTCCCTCAGTCTCTCGCTATCTGTCTCTCTCTCTCTCACTCTCAGTCTCTCTCTCTCCCTCAGTCTCTCGCTCTCTGTCTCTCTCTCACTCTCAGTCTCTCGCTCTCTGTCTCTCTCTCTCTCACTCTCAGTCTCTCGCTCTCTGTCTCTCTCTCTCTCCCTCAGTCTCTCTGTCTCTCTCTCTCTCACTCTCAGTCTCTCGCTCTCTGTCTCTCTCTCTCACTCTCAGTCTCTCGCTCTCTGTCTCTCTCTCTCTCACTCTCAGTCTCTCGCTCTCTGTCTCTCTCTCTCTCCCTCAGTCTCTCTGTCTCTCTCTCTCTCACTCTCAGTCTCTCGCTCTCTGTCTCTCTCTCTCACTCTCAGTCTCTCGCTCTCTGTCTCTCTCTCTCTCCCTCAGTCTCTCGCTCTCTGTCTCTCTGTCTCCCTCAGTCTCTCTCTCTGTCTCCCTCAGTCTCTCTCTCTGTCTCCCTCAGTCTCTCTCTCTGTCTCCCTCAGTCTCTCTCTCTGTCTCCCTCAGTCTCTCTCTCTGTCTCCCTCAGTCTCTCTCTCTGTCTCCCTCAGTCTCTCGCTCTCTCTCTCTTACTCTCGCTATTTTATCTTCTTTCGCTTTTTTTTTCTCTATTATTTTTTTCTTTTTTTTTTTAACAATTTTCTTTCCTTCTCTCTTTTCTATTTTTTGTTCTAATTATTATCTATTATCTTTGTCTAATAGTCCTCTTTGGTAGGAACACTTTTAATTCAAATTTCGCATAAAGTTCTTCTTTCGATTAAACCTTTTTCGCAGAGCATCAAATTTGATTCTTTTTATCAGACATTTTATGAGTTCTAAAGGGAGCTAACAAATAAATGATGGAAACGCACACGATCATGTTTAACTCTTTCTCTCCGTAATTATTTACCACATTCTGGTGGAATCAACGCTGGTATCGTCAGTTAGGAGAGAAAGAGTTAAGAAAAAAGAAGCCGGAAAAGTTTATATACAAGAAAAAACATTTTAAAAAATAATTTTGCAAAATAATAGCATCAATTAGTTAGGATCAGTTGCGTAATTATATGCGCGATTGACCTAGACATTTAAACCCATGCTGCAGAAATATTTTACCATTGGTATTTGTTTACCTTTTAGCTTTCTCAATGCGGCACAACCTCGTCCTTACCAAATGGGTGTACAAAATACAGGAAGTGTTGATGAGCTAGGTTTTTAAATGGTCTAGGTTAATTCTTCTTCACATTTTAGCTCTGCAGAGTCAAATGTTCAGCTCCTCTGTTTGAAGTAAAAAAAAATGTCACTTTAAAGGAAGTATTAGACTTTCACTCTATGACTTTAAATGTATTTAACTACAAATAGGCCATTATGTAAGTGTACTAAAGGAGATTGTATATAAATACTAACTGACAAGAATTGAGATATTGTAAAATTATAATTCAATTAATTTTTTAGTTGGCAACATGGATATTTAATTAAGCGTCCTTGACATTGTTTAAGTAACTAAAGCAGGGGTCTTAAACACGTGGCCCACATGCTGATATGAGTTTGAGACCCCCTGAACTAAAGAATCTCCACACACACACACAAAAAAAGACTCGATGAATATTTTAATGAGTGTATCGAATGAACACCTTTCCTCGCGTCTTTTAACACTGTGCCTCCTCATTAGTTCTTACTCAAGTCTGATAGTCATTTATTCTAAGTGACGTCCCTTTAATTACAAACATAACAGATGAACAAAGACCAACACAACTGATCTTGACGGGATACTTCCGGTTTTTATTTTTGTTTGTTTGTTTGATAGTTTCTTTGATGAGGAGACTGCACATAGTATACATTAAAAAACGTTTTTTAAATGAAGTGGTGCGTGCTTCAGACTGTTTTCTGATCGTCCTGAGTGCGAATCCCCTACCATTCCGCAGGATTTATGCCTTAGGACGTAATAGCCTTTATATTATTCAACAAATTTTTTTTTAATTTTATGAACATCTATAAATATCAAGGAGATGCGATGACTGGGGGGTAAGGCGCTTGGCTTCCGAACCGCGGGTCCCGGGTTCGAGTCACGGTGAAGACTATGATTTTTTTTTTCACCTCTGAGTCCACCCAGCTCTAATGGGTACCTGGCATTTGTTAGAGAAATGTATAGGTTGGCCGTTGTGCTGGCCACATGACATCCTCATTAACCGTGGGAAACAGTAACAGATGACCGTAACATCATCTGTCCTATAGACCGCATGGTCTGAAATTGAAATTTATTTATAAAGTTCAAAGTATTTTAGTTTAGTTACATTATCTGTAAGTTTTCTGTGTCCTAGCTAGGCAGCACGATTTAGCACACGTTGTCCTGATCATTTCCTTTGAAATGTACTGTTATTATTGCCGTTTTCATTATTGACCAATTAGGTAAAGGGAGATAAGCGCGTTTGCTAGCATTGTCGCGCCCTCGCAAGAAAGCCGGTGAAGGCTGGACGGGAAAAGATGCACAAAGGGGCATTAGCTCAATTTATTTTTTCAGCTCAATTAGCGCCCTTCATCAATGCTAGATAACCGAAGGCAACAGAGTGCGAGCACTTAAAAATAAGTTAGTATAACTTATTAAACCAGGACATCAAGTAGCAGCAAGGTGTATTAGATGCAATAATTATTAGCATTAGGCGATTGCAAGTCTGACAATGAGATAATAGCCCAGTAATGTCTAGAAAAGAGATGCTATGATTATCGTTGCGTTTCTAACTGTAATTTGTAAAACATTTTCAAAGTCCTAAAATACAATTTAGCACTATTTATTTATAAATCTCTAAACCGACCAAACGTTGAATTGTCACATCCAAAATATGATTTATGTATTTTTAACCTAATAATGGTTAGTGCACTCCGTCGTGTGAAATTCATATTATCATGCTAAAAATTATATATGTCGTAAAACTGTAATCCTGTTTGTAAAATCTTTTACATGTTTCGGATGCTTAGATTATGAGGATAATTACATGCTAGCCCAAAACCTCCCACGGGACGACAAGGCATGGTAGCGGGCGGGGCTTGAACCCGGGACCTTCGAGACAACCGACAGACAGTCTAGGGCGAATAGCATACGACCAGGCAGCCCTCAGGCACGACATGGCCTAAATTGTGCCGATGTGCCTAAAATCAAAATCAAAATCAAATCAACCAGGCAGCCCTAACTTTGCTAGTAAATTACCCTTTCGTTGTAATGTGAAAAGTACAGGTTGTCGCGCTAATTAAACAAAGATCTGTCAACCTTCTTTCTCCATTCTTCTGTCATTTTTCTTTGATAGAATTTCGTTCTGATATTCTTCTGAAAATATTGAAACCTGCCTTTTTACCTGCCTGAGTGGACCACTTCCGGGGCCCATTTTGAGTTTGTGTTTCTACACAAACTGTCTTTGTAATCTTGTTAACTTTCAATTTGACTTTCTTTCTTTGATCATTTATTCCTTCACTTTTTTTGGGGGGGGGGGGGGGGGTAATTTTAGTTTCATTCTCTATGGGACTCTTGTCACTTTCTCTCTCTCTCTCTCTCTCTCTCTCTCTTTCTCTGTCTCCCTTTCGTCTTCTCTCACGCTTTTTTTTTCTCTCTCTCTTGTCCTTCCTCTCCTTGTCTCTCTGTCATAATCCCTTTCTATTTTCTCTCTATATCTTTTTCTGTTTCGTTCTCTCTGTCTATCTCTCAATCTGTCTATGTGTCTCTCCCTGTCTCTGTCTCTTTCTCTCTCATTCTCTATCTGTCTCTCTCTGTCTCTTCCTCTCTCTGTCTATTTCTATGTCTGTCTCTCTCTCCCCTTCTCTCTGTCTGTTTCTCTGTCTCTGTCTCTTTCTGTCTCTTTTTCTCTGTCTCTCTCTCTATCTCTGTCTCCCTCTCTTTCTCTTTCTCTGTCTCTCTGTCTCTAACTGTCTCTCTCTGTCTCTGTTTTTCTCTGTCTCTCTTTCTGTCTCTCTCTCTTTGTTTCTCTCTGTCTGTTTCTCAGTCTCTGTCTCTTTCTGTCTCTGTCTGTCTCTGTCTCTTTTCTCGCTCATATCCTCCATTAAGCATGTTTTTTCCAGCTGCCTTCGTGCGTATCATCTTTTTACAATATTGGCAAACAATATACGCAAACTTTTAGATAGATACCCTACCCCCTCTCTCTCTCTCTCTCTCTCTCTCTCTCTCTCTCTCTCTCTCTCTCTCTCTCTCCTCTCTCTCTCTCTCTCTCTCACACACACACACACACACACACACACGCGGGCCACTCATTGAGAAATGCCACCACCATCTGGTAAACAACATTAACCTATTGTGCCTGGCTAGAACAAGAAAACAAGTAGATAAGTAGCCAGGGGAGAGGAGAGAGCGGGGGGGGGGGGCTGGAGGTACGCCCCTGGACATGGCACTAGAGCTCATTAACTGTATTGTATTGCGCCCAGCTGATCGGAAACCCAGATCTTTTCACATCTAAACATGGCCGCAGCGAGCTCTTCAACTCGGATAGGAAAAAAAAGGCACGACTAACTAGAACGAGGCTAGTAACATATTGTTGGCGTTGTCAAGACGATCCAATCCCGTGATGAAAAGCAAACGTTTTCTTGCCCCCCCCCCCCCCTCCTGGCCCATGACTTTTTTCGCTTATATCATACCATTACACCAGTGTTTCCCAAACTTTGTCCTTAATGGAACACTTTCGCACATTCTGAGATTTATCGGGACACTTATTTTTTTAACAGATTAATTTACGTAGTGGCCTAGTGGTCAATTATTACTCCAGCAGCTCGTAGAGCATCTATTCAGTTTGGGAAACACTGCATTACATTATTATATTATTCTGTTTGTTTCCTGAAAGTTTCTGGAACTAGACTTTCTTTGACTACCACAGGGTCATCAAGTACTGACGTCTTGGATAGTCATTAAAATAATGATCTTTAAGTTACAGCGCTGGGCAGTTCCAATTCTATAGTTATGTAGTATGTCTTTGCTATTAAATAATATTTTCATTACTATTATGTTAAGTAATCGGATATATGTTGATCATGTTTCAAATTTTCTCTTTAATTCTTTATGATTTAATATTTGTGAAACGTGAGAACTTACAAATAAAAATTAAATAACAAAAAAGAATAAAAAAAGAATAATAAAAAGCCCACAAAAGAGGCGTATAAAGCCCAAAAAAGAGACAAAGAAAAGAGGCCTAATGCCCAAGGATTCCTATGATGACAAAGCTAAAATTAAATAGCGTAAATTCTGAGGTATCCTAAAAAAAAAAAAAATATTTTTAATAAATTGTTTCTTCCCTTGTTGCTATTGTAACATCGACTGGCCCCTAATCATCAATTATTTAAAATCCTATCAGACGTTACCGAAGTACGTGTGAATGTCCGTATTGGCTGAATAGATTCTGATGTAACGAGAAAGACAATTGCGTTATAAATAAAAGTGAGCCATCTGATGAAAGTCTAACTTACAAGTTACAGTGATAGTCGGAGACTGAGAAAGCCGTGTGCGACACTTCAATGTTCTAGAATGGTAGCTAGAAGGTGTTAGTCTCTTACAAACGTTATGTTAACTCAGCCTGTCTGCCTGCGTTTGTCTGCTTGTCTGTCTGTCTGCCTGTCTACCTATCTGTCTGTCTGCCTGCCTGCCTGTCTGCCTGCCTTCCTGTCTGTCTGTCTGTCTGCCTGTCTGCCTGTCTGTCTGCCTGCCTGTCTGCCTGTCTGTCTGTCTGTCTGTCTGTCTGTCTGTCTGCCGGCCTGCCTGTCTGTCTGTCTGCCTGCCTGCCTGTCTGCCTGTCTGTCTGCCTGTCTGTCTGTCTGGCAGCAGTCCTGTTTACGCCTTTCCTCCCACTTCCCATTCTCGGAACAAGTTGAAACTTCGCAGGATTATTCAATGTCGTGGACAACACATGATTCAATCAAAAAAATAACCAATAAGTTAATTAATTAGTTGTAATTAATTTGGTTTTATATAGAAAAGGGAAATAAATCTTCCAGCGTCCGGAGATGGGGCAGTAAATTTGCAGCTGTTTCCCTTTGTTGTTTTTTTTATAAAGTATCTATATATGTATACAAACCATTTGGGATACCACGCAAGCACGCCGAGTCTCTAACATTCGATGAAAAAGTCATGGCAAGATAACTAATTTATTTCTGCAAGTCGGACTAGAGTTACCCCAAGTAACTTTTGCGGCGACAGAGAGCGGGGCTCATCAAAAAAAAGAGGGGGTGGGGCGTAAGTTACGTCGCGGGTCGGCTCGTTGTTTATACTTTGCTTGTTTCCTAATGCCTCCAGTTCTACTGATAATATTTAAATTTCAATCACCTACCAAGTTCGTGGATGTGTTTCTAGTTCATCATGATGTCATTCATCGCTTCGCACTCCTGTTTGCACAACAAAGTTAACAATGTCATTGAATCCAAACCTGTCTAATGATGAGGACAACACTAACACAAACACAAACCAAAAATGTTTAGCCCGTGAAACTTTTCGAAACACTCGGATTTTAAACCTTGCCCGTTTTTGTTTTTTTTTTATATGTTTTTTTGTTTTTTTATTTTGCGTAAACAAATAACAGAAGTAGTAGATGGGGTAATGGGGTGCCAGAAAAGTGTGCTGGAGCTGCTGGTGAGCTGGGGAACAATGCTGAGAACCTAGTCACATGTTAGCGCCACACAATGGGAAAATGTTTCCCTAATTTCTGTACAAAGTTCTCAAGCCGCGTGGCAGACATTAATTTTAGTGAGCAAACCGAACGGCCGTTGGCAGAAAGCAAATACTCCATGTTTGCGCTTTGCTAGAATTTTTTAGATAACAGGGGGGAGGAGGGAGATTTCTGCCCCCCCCCCCCGGCCCATTCTCTATTCCCTGAGACCTCCTGGTACATTACCCTCTGCCCTCAGTTGGGTGTTTGTTGTACAATGTTGCTAACACTATTGAGACATTCAAATAGAAAGAAAGATAAAACGGGTTTTAAAAACACAACACATACAAAACCGATGTGGGGAAAAAAACTAACTATAATTTTTTTTTAAAATTTCTATTTGTCTTTCTATACGTTTTAATGGAGGCGCTGTGGCTGAGCGGTAAAGCGCTTGGCTTCTGAACCGGGGGTTCCGGGTTCGAATTCTGATGAAGACTGGGATTTTAAATTTTCGTTATCTTTGGGCGCCTCTGAGTCCACCCAGCTCTAATGGGCGCCTCTGAGTCAACCCAGCTCTAATGGGTGCCTCTGAGTCCACCCAGCTCTAATGGGTACCTGACATCATTAGTCGTGGGAGAGTAAAGGCGGTTGGTCGTTGCGCTGGCCAAATGACACCCTCGTTAACCATGGGCCACAGAAACAGATGACCTGTCACATAGATCTCAAGGTTTGAAAGAGGAAACTTTAATTTACTTTAAGTACCTTTTAACTGACATCTTCTACCCCGTGTGTGTGTGTGTGTGTGTAGTGTGTGTGTGTGTGTGTGTGTGTGTGTGTGTGTGTGTGTGTGTGTGTGTGTGTGTGTGTGTGTGTGTGTGTGTGTGTGTGTGTGTGTAGTGTGTGTGTGTGTTTCAATAGGCTGAGTAGATTCTGATGTAACTATCATGTAACCATGAGTAAGCCCACTCGAGATAAGGTTCGAAGTAAGCAAGTGAAATTTAAAGCCAAGGTACTAACTTACACATTGACGCACAGACGGACAGACAGACGGACGTGTTTCTCTATATATTGAGTTGTATTTTGTTTAAAATCTTAATTTCTTGTATTTCTACATCTACATTGAAGTTAAAATCTATTAAATGAAGTTTGCTCAATGTTTAAAAAGCGTATATCAATGCATTCTGTCTTTCCGTCTGTCTGTCGGGTACAAAACTCCTACACGTTATTTCTCCCGCTTCCCATTATCGGATCAAGTTGAAACTTTGCACAATTATTCATTGTCGATAATCGACCTTTTACTTGTTATAATTATCAAGATGTATTGAAATATACCTAGCTTAAAGTGAAACGGATCCAATCGCCTATATATCCCATGATAAAGAATTGAAGAAGAAAAAACATAGATCTAGGTTGTAGACTCTTTATTCTGTCACGTTTGAAATGTGTTGGGTTTAACTGGTGTTTAAAGGGATTCAGTAAACCACTTTGAAGTAATCTTGAGCTTACGGAGCCTAAGCTCTGTCCGGCTAATGGCCTGTAGCCCTGGGGTCCGAGGGTCACATTGAGTTTGTCTTTCTCTTACCCTTTAAAAAAAAAAAAAAGTCAAAGTACATTTAGACCGTCAGAATTTAAAGTTCAGTGGTTTCCATGGCTACCAGTTAGTGACAGCCACATTACCCTAACTACTGTTAACCCTTCCAGCAGACGTCAACCCTTTTTTAAACTTGACACAGACATTTTTGTTTTGTTTGATTTGAAGGAAACATACAGAACTCGGCATTGTTAAAAAAAAATTATCATTTTAACTTTATTGTTCTTAGCAGCGAAAGAGGGGGTGGGGGAGGGGGCATTATAGTTTATTAGTTACTCGAAAAAGGCCCTCAACCCACTGACGAGTGGCGAGTGTTTTTTTTCTCTCTCTCTCTCCCCCCAGTCTCTCTGTCTCTCTCTCTGTCTCCCTCTCTCTCTCTTTCACTGTCTCTCTCTCCCTCTCTCTCTCCCCCAAGTCTCTATGTCTCTCTGTCTCCCTCTCTCTCGTTCTCTCTTTCACTGTCTCTCTCTAGCTGTCTCCCTGTCTGTCTCTGTCTCTCTCTCCCTCTCTTTCCGTTTTTCTCTCTCTCTCTCTGTCTCCCCTCTCTCTCTCTCTGTCTCTCTCTGTCTCTCTCTCTCAGTCTCTCTCTCTCTGTCTCTCTCTCTCTCTCTCTCTCTGTCTCTCTCTCTCTGTCTCTCTCTCTGTCTCTCTCTCTGTCTCTCTCTCACTCTCTCTCTCTCTCTCTGTGTCTCTCTCTCACTCTCTCTCTCTCCTTCTCTTTGTAATTCAGACAACAGACAGAAGCTGAAATCAACACACTCTGTTTTCAGTACGAAGTAGATTCAGCTTAGACTGCTAATTATGAGATCCAAACTCTCGCAAGCTGCAACGAGCCGCCTTGGGAGCTCTACTGTTTTATTCTCGCAAACGACGTCAACAAAATGATCACTCGGGAGAAACCTGACCGTTCTAAACATATGATAGACTCTAGAATCGCATTGGAGAACACGTATTGAAATAAAAGTGGTTCTTCGTGACAACCTTTTGACTCCACCCTACTACAGATAGTAAAAAAAAAAAGTAAAGTTTCCCCTTTCAGACCTTGCGATCTATGGGGCAGATGATGTTAAGGTCATCTGTTGTTTTTTTTCTGGAGCGAAATTCAAAATCCGAGTCTGCACCGAAATTCAAACCCAGGACACCAGGTTCGGAAGCCAAGAGCTTAACCCCTCAGCCACCGAACTCCCTCCTGCTAAAGATGCCTTTCGTGAAATCAGTATGAAAGGGCTTGCTTAGAAAATGGAACGACGTAACTTAATTTAACAAATGGGAAAATAATCTCGTAATGTCATGGATCAGACGTCTTGGTTAAAATACTCAAACTATGGAGAGATGTACGTGATTTCTTTTTTATTTCTGTCGCCTCATGAAACAACATAATGTCTTCAATGAAATCTTAACCCATACTGCAACTTCTGCAAGTCTTCCCCTTCACCTATCCCTTAGCCTTTTGAGACTTTGGGGCACCACACATGATCTGTCGACCGTCTTTCTACATATCTGTCTTTTGCCTTGAATAAAATTTCTTTAATTGGTCTAACAGACCCGTCCATTCTTTTAGGTTGTCTTCCCATCACTTTCTCTGTCTGCCTCGTCTTCTTTTTCCTGGTACTGTTCCCTGAAGGAAGATAGATTTTTTGAGCCCCCGATGGCCATAGAGTTTGAGCTTGTGTTGTTGTTGTTTTTTTTTACAGTAGCTAGCACATCATCTTGAGGTCTAATTGCTGTATTAATCCTGTTTCTAATCTCTTCATTGGTAAACGATGCCTTGGATATTTCTGTAGCATCTCATGTCCATTGCTAGGATCTTCCTCTCTAGATCTGCAGTCAGCGTTCAAGATAAACAGGCATATAAAATGTCGCCTTCACCAGTGAGTTCATCAGTCTGATATGAGTGAGCCTTTACAACATCAAACAAAGGAGTCAAAACCTTGAGATTAAAAGATATCTTTTTTAGCCCCAAAATTATCCAATCCGTAGCGGTTTCATCTTCAAGTATGATGTGTATGTCCAGCAGTAAGGGAAATCACTGATGCTTGTCACATTCAAGATTCTGGAGTGGCTGCACCGTTGATTTGTGTCCCTTTGAAGTCTGGTCGTCTGCGAAAGTAAACAAAAGATATTGGTCTGGGGAGTTTGGAGTGAGAAGGGAAGCAAGCTTTTGAGTGATTCCAGGAATAGCAAAAAATCAATTCATTTTAATTATCAAGGTATTGTTAAATCGATACCGATTCCTTTTTTTTCTATGTTTTGCCTTTTTCTTAGCATTATAAAATGATATACAGCTGATTAGAGCTTTACTAAACAAGCACATTTTTTAATAATTATTAAAATTGACGGACACCATTTCTAAACCTTACAGAGAAGGGAGAAAATTCGAAAGACACTGAAATTCTCGGTTACTGCAATACTACAAAGACGACACTGTCTGATACAATTTTTTGAACACGTAATTTGTCCCCAACCCGATCTCGGAACTAGTTGAAAATTTACACAGTCATTTACACAATTATTTTACCTAAAAAATGAGGCAATCCAAAAATTAATCAATCAGGTAACTACATATTCGTAAATAATTATTTTATTTGGTATCGATAAAGAGGAAAAAAATGTTACTAATTAACAGTATATGTGTAGTTACTTCCCTTATTAAGCGTTGTTCACCCTTTCTCCCACTTCCCACTCTCGTTAAGTCTGAGCAATATCTCAACGGTGTTACACTTACCAACTTCATTGTGAAATCATGGAACTGACGGTTTTCTCATATGTCATTTTAGCTATGTCATCTTCTACTGAATTATATATTATTTAATATATATTATTTAATCAGTAGTAATTAAATAATTTTGTTTCATATTGTAAAAGGGAGCTTATTCCTGCAGTATTGTATTATATGGTACTGGTTGTTTTTAATATACAGGGCTCTTTTGTGACAGTATTCCCCCGGTACGGTGTACGGCACCTTTTTTCAATGTGGGGGAAAATCATTACTTTTCTTGTATTTTAAAGTCAATTTTTTATTGATATGCTAGTAGTTAAAAGTTAGGCAATCCATCGCTGAGTACTGGCAGCTAATCACTGAGTACCGGAACCTATTTTTTACCCAAAAAAAGTACTGTATATATATATATATACAGTATATATATAATTCACCTTGTTATTCCCCATAATACGGAAGACAGACGTAGATAATCCTTTACTTGCAGCATACATCAAAGGGACTAAATGAAACTCGAGAAAACCACGTTCATTCTGCATATAAGAAACACACATTTTATCAATTGCCATACTGTGTATGGACGTGATACTGTACTTACCCGGGTGCCAACTGTATTGTTTTTTTTGGTAATGCTGCTCTGACATATGACCCCAATGAATAGATCCCGACTACCTCTAAGGTGTATGATTAACAACAAAACTGTCTCATCAATGTATATTCACATCTTGTGTCTCCCAGTGAAGTAGAGACTGTACAGTGTGGAGCATTTCAGCCAGGACGACTGCGTTCTCGGAAGTCTTCATCACAGTGTTTTGTTGTCCTCTGCGTTATGTTTTATATTGTTATTGTAATCTCTGAAAGACACAAAGATAAAGGCACATTCCTCGTCCCTTATGCTAGGACAAATTTGTACCAACACTCCTTCTTCCCTAGTGCTATTAGAGCATGGAATGGGTTGCCTGAGCTAGCCAGGAAAACCATTGACTTGGCAGAATTTAAGTCATTGGCTAATATGCATGACTAATTGCATGACGCGTAGGACATAATCATCTTCTTTTGTTGAAGTAACGTCTGTATTATATAAGATAAGTGTATATGATATAACCACATATAGAGCTCTATAAAAAATATTTATATACTACTACTTTTTGACATTTCAAAAGATCCAAAAAAATTAAGTCGGGACAAAAGGGTAAAAGGTTGGGTTGATGCTTGTGGGTGCTTGTATATATAAGGGTGGCCTTTTCTAAACAAAGAACAAATCACAAGGAAGATAAACCATTTATATTTATAAATCTCAGTAATTGCAGATCGCGCCTCCCATTTATATAAACGTTGGTCTAATTGTTGATGTTTTTTCTTATGTCTTCAAGCTGAGAGTTTGTTGGGTCAGAAAGATACGTACGTAGGGCTTCTAGCTTTCAAGTGAACAAAGTTTTAGTTTGATTCTAAACAAAAAGGGCTGACCCACAGGGCCAGCCTATGAGTATGGATTGTGTGAAAAAAACAAACTTTTTTTTTTGTTTTCGATTTTTTTTCAAATTGTAAACATCTCAAGAACTTTCACATTTTTGTCCCCTTGAACTTAAAGAAAAAAGTAGCCCACACTGAATACGAATTTATTTAACAAGGGAGGATGCCTAGTTGAGTTCCGAAGACTGTCGTCACGACAGTCCCGAGTCCGAACCTTGCCCGCCGTCATCCAGGACCATCCGTTGTAGAAGGACTGAACGCTGACCTGCGACGTCACATGTAGGCAGTTTGGACCAATAGCACGTTGCCACGTCACTGGTTTCTATAACGTTGCAGTTCAGTGTTGAGGCCTTCTATAACTAACGGTCTCGCGTCCTCCCATGCCGTCCTGCAGGAGTTCTGCACTAGGACGTAATTTTCATTTATGAAACTTAAATACAATTCAAATCAAATGACGCCTTTAGTTCGCCCCATTGATTTCTTCGTTTTCTCTCACTAGAATGTAATGCATATGCCATGTAAATGTATGCATGTATGCTGTATAATCTATACCACTTTTATATCTAATTCCTAATTGTATATGTCATTCTTACACACCTTCCGTTAATATGACAAAGTCAGAAGACGTATGTATTTCGTTCTTAAATCAAAATCTGGTTACTTAAAATTCACTGAATTGCCGGAGATATGGGTTTAGCTGAAAGAATCACCGTGATTCTCTTTACGAAGTAAAAACTCTTAGTTCTACGCGTAGAAATAACAGAAAGATTGAACACACTATTAACACAGAATCATGGGCGTCCGCAGGATTTTTTAGATGGGAGGTGCAAGTTGCCACCTATGGTTAATAGTGGTAGCTTTAACTATTTTTATTACAGAGAATATTAAGTTCACTGTAAATACACAAAAACCAACATGTGAACAGACTATTTACTGTACACGTTGGTCAGTTTATCCGTGCGGCCCATGCATCCCAACGGTTGGTCAAACAAAAAATGCATACGCTGCCAAAACTGTCCAATAACTTTACTACTGAATTGCTTCTCGTCGCCCTGGACAAGCCGGCGATGAACGCTTACCTGGGAGTTCTGATATTGTTCTGAACGTTGAGGATGTAGACAAAACAGGTTGAGCTGAGCATTAGTATTGCTTGAGAGGCGCGTTAATGAAGGAACTAGCGAATCAAGATACGGAATGTAAATCCATGTTCTGTAATAATCCCAAATGCTCGGTGTGTCTGTCGACTGCAAAGTCTCGACTGCAAATTCTCAGCAGTACCAACTCAATACCAAGTTTGTCTACCAGCATTGTCGCCTTATTCAGGATGACATCTCTGAAGTGTTCCTCGGCAAGGTCAAGTTGGTTTTTGTTTATGTAAATAATGAGACTGGTAATGTGCTGTTGAACGGCGACTTATGCTACAACTTATAACTTATAAGTTACAATATCGACAAAATCAACTAGAAATAAAAACAATAAATAAAGTTGACTTTCGTAATAATATAAAATGGTATTTTAAACAAAATCTCGCTCACTACAATGACATTTCAGTCTCACGTTCTGGAGTCGTCTGTCCTAGCTAAGACCACTGGCGACTATTCCGTTTATTTTGCATCATTCACAACCAATCGCTAACCTCTTCCCAGCGTCACCATAGAAACACACACATACTCTATAACACCCAGGCCCAGCGCCTTAGAGGGGCACCGCGATAAAGTAAATCTTTTGTCATCATTAGCCCATCATACTAATATTCATGGCCCTGATATGATGTTAGCTCAGGGCGTCGCTCACTGCTAAGACTGCTATTGAAACAATCTTGACTTTGACGCTTATAATTAAGAGTTTAAACTAATTAATACAAAGCTTTCATTCTGCTTCCTTCAGACTGACTTTTTGTTTGCTATGCCACGGAATTAAGACAAAACAACCAGCAAGAAATGAGTGTCACTATATTATACTCCAATGTCAGTTCGACGCTGGATATTACACTTCCGGATATCAACTTAACGTCGGGTCTTGGCGTCCCTGACAACGGCACCGATGATGAAAAGAGGTAATTTCACATTTTTATTAGAAAGTAACTTATTTAAAATTTTCTTTTGTAAAGTGGATTGTTCACCCTAATAGCATGCTCAGGGTGCTATGGTCTGATCACTTTTGTGGGACAAGTGATGGAGGGGGACTCTGGGAGAAGGTTTCCGTGCTGCCATTAGGCGCTCAGCAAACACAATTTAGTTCAGGTCGCTTTAGAGCTCAAGCCTCCATGATCAGGGCCGAATTTATCCACATGCAACACAAGCTTTAGAGCCACTAAGAAATATTTAGCACTGATATAAAATATCTGAAACTATAAGGGTCTTCAAAAGGGCCCCAAAATCTCAAATAGATTAAGGCCTTTTTAAGTCAAATTACGGCTCTGCCCTTGATAGTTAGAAAAGTGGTCAATGCCTCGCAGCTACATATCCCACAATGCAGTTTTATTCTGAACATTTGAGAATGATTGAGTGGTTCATAAGTAATCTTCATAGACTCCACTAGCAGACTTTAGTATCAGGCCTCACTAGCAGACTTCACTAGCAGACTTCAGTTGCACACTCCACTAGCAGACTTCACTAGCAGACTTCAGTTGCAGATTCCACTAGCAAACTCCACTAGCAGACTTTACTATCAGGCCTCACTAGCAGACTTCACTAGCAGACTTCACTAGCAGACTTCAGTTGCAGACTCCACTAGCAGACTTCACTAGCAGACTTCACTAGCAGACTTCACTAGCAGACTTCACTAGCAGACTCCACTAGCAGACTCCACTAGCAGACTCCACTAGCAGACTTCACTAGCAGACTTCGCAGACGTGAAATGTTATGCATGGATTAATCCGTCAGTTACGTGACTTTTCCACGCAAGCAAAGGCTCTTTGATCCTTCGAGTCCAAAATGGTTTTATTTATTGCGTAATCAAACTCTTATTAGTGGCCTGTTTGCGTGCGTTTTGTGTGTGTGTGCGTTTGTGTATTTTAACTCTTTCTCTCCTAATTAACGATACCATCTTTGATTTGATCCCATTAAATTAAATTTGAAAAGACTATGGAAGCCATCGACACTAAGATCCGTCTAGTGCTCTCCCCGGTCAAAGCCACATTTTTTGTTTGCTTGTGAATCTTGGAAACTAAATGCTGAACGAGAGAATAACCCAGCAATGGAATTGAGACGCTATTAGAGGGATCCTAGATATCACCTACGAAGGCCGCATCACATATTATTAGTCCTGCTGACAACTGTCAAAAAATTCCACCGGGGAACAATATCAGAACAGGAAAATGACATTAAGGGATGGGATTAGACAAGCGATTATACTAAACGCAAAGAACAGTAAGGAATGGAGGAAGACAGTCGACGGATCACATGGTGCCCCAACGTTAAAAACTAAGGGATAGATGAAGTATGATGAGCTATCAATTCTATTTTAGAAAAGGAAAGCCCTATAGATATCAAACGAATTGTACTTTTTATATTTATATATTAGGAATATGCGTAAAATATTGGTGTAAATGCTAGCAAATATGTTTTTATCCACAGACGTATCTATGAATCGTACACTCTATACACCGTGACCTATGTCATGGCCACATACTACCTCTACGTCATCGCCGCCTTCGGTGTGCCGGGCAATGTGGCTAGTATCTTCACCATCATCACACTACCGACTGTCTCGTCCTCCAAGGTCAGTGACTGTAAGTTAGAGGTAATCAGAATATTTCTCTCGTTGGATTGGGTTCCAGTCTTTCGTATGCATGGGCGCTCGCAGGCATGTGCAATGGGGGTGTAAGTGCACTACCCTGTATTCTGAGTAGCTAAATCCAGGCCAATCTTTTGCACCTTCAAATCAATTAACTTCTTCTATGTAGCAGTTAAGCAAGTAATAAGCTAGCGGGAAGCGTGGCCGAGAAGCTATGTACGCTTGAACTTGGCTCGGCTTGGCTACCTAAGAAGGGGGCTCGAGGTTCGACACCCGACTCGAGCAGAGTTGTGTTTACTGAGCGCCTAAAGGCAGCACGGAAAAACCTTCTCCCAGATACCCCCTCCTCCCACTGGTCCGCAAATGAGATTGGATCCTAGCGTTCTGAGCATGCTTAAAGCATGCTATATATAAAAGCTACAATTTATTTTATACTTAATACTTCTACAAATGTAGTTTTAAGAATAACATTAAATCATAGAAGCTGGCCTAGACTAGTCAGGGGGATCTAATCGTCAACCGTGTACGCTTTATTAGTCTAAATGCTTGCAATTATTTGCAATATAAAACATGTGAAATATTCTCATTTGCACATAATCCTAGTCGTAAGTTAAGGCCTAGAGTGTTAGCTCTTTTTCGATCCGATAAATGTGAAGGTTTTTTTTAACAAGAGTGAAGAGTGCAATCATCTTGGTAAATTCATTTACGTCAGGCCGAGGTGAGGTCGGTGTTAGGGTTAGATAAAAAAGGCATGTCGATCAGCCTACGATAGCAGACGATGTAAGAAAGTGCTTCACGTGCCCTAGATCAATAGTGTGCTATCTACGATCTGCACTATTTTCGTTTTAATCGTCATAAATATTTCATCTAATTTATGCAAATTTAAATTCAGATCAATAGCCCCCCAGCATCCACACTAAAGGTAATGCGAACACAAAATTATTTTAATTGTGAGAAAATGAAAAATCGATACATTTCAAAAAGTTATCGAAAGAAAAATGAAACTTCGATTGACAAGATAGATGGAGAAGGGCGATAATAAACTAGTTTTATTCTTCTCCTCAGTCTTGCACGTCTGCGAATTTTGCTGATAACAGTCAAACCTGTTTAGAGTTGAATGATTTTATCTATTTATTGAATGGGTCTTCGTTTCGTTTAGACTGAGAGCATTGTTAAATAAATGTTTCACAAAGAAAATAGCATTTGTCTCGCACGCAAATAAGAAAGGGCGAAAAAAAAAATAGTGTTGACG
This sequence comes from Biomphalaria pfeifferi, assembly GCA_030265305.1. Taxonomy (NCBI): domain Eukaryota; kingdom Metazoa; phylum Mollusca; class Gastropoda; family Planorbidae; genus Biomphalaria; species Biomphalaria pfeifferi. The sequence continues at coordinate 1,200,538 of JASAOG010000107.1, read as the reverse complement.
ATGTGGGAGTTTAGGGTGTCTAATTAGTGCCCCCGAGGGTGGGAGTTTTTGGTGTCTAATTAGTGCCCCGAGGCAGAGGTAGCTTAGCCATTTTATGCTGCTTTTTCTGTAGCTCAGTATGTATCAAATTGTAGACCCGCCTAGCTACAAGAGCGAACCCTGACGTTACCCCTCAGTTTGTAATAATGTGGCCTCCAGAGCTAGCTTGGGGCCCAAACTTTCCAAAGTAGTGTGGTGTAAAATTCCGGATATTAACCAGGATTTATGGGTCCTCTCCTTTGGAGTTATCTCCCTTTCAATCTACCACCTTAGCCATTTTTTTATTTTAATTAAGACAGTTTATTTATCCAATTTAAGATGGACGTTCTTTTTATCCCTTGAATAAGGATAGCAGAGTCACATTGGCCACCTTCGCCATCTTGAAGCGAGCACCCGGAATACCATCTACAGCGTGACCTTTACGTCCAAAACCTGCAACAAGGACTTCGTTGTTGTTTTTTCAATAAAATGTAGACAACCATCGTTTGGAACAAGAGCTGTTAATCTTTGGGTCATTCTTAATTAGCTGAATCCTAACACATTTAGGGATGGCAGAGTCGGGCTGCTTAGCTTCTACACCTACTTTTTCCAAAACAATGCCTTTAGCATGGGAAGAACCTTGAAAGGCATTGGCCTTCCATCGAGTGCCCAAGTGAGCTTTCTTGTATTCTTTATCATGCCATCTTTGTTCTCTGCGACGATCCTTCATCTTGCGAGCAGTGTGCAAACCCATAGGCTTCCCAATGATTACTGAAGTGCATACTCAAAGAGTAGTACTTCTATTTCCTGAACTATATAATACGTTTTTGTATTTCACACTTTAATATCTTTTTTCTCTGTTTTATTTTAGGTCCATGTTGCAATTTTAGCTGTAACAGATACAATGGCTATAGTCCTAAAAATTTTATATCAAGAGTTTTCAGCTCGTGGCCTCTACGTGTCTCTGCCTCTTCACACAATCATCTTCTTTCTGTTGGAGTTCTTCACCACTTACGCCAACTGGGTCGTGGTTGCCATGACAGCCGAGCGCTTCCTGGCCGTCTGTTTTCCTCTTCGTGTTGGCCGGATGTACACGCGCCGCAAGGCAATCGTCGTGCTGGCAGGGCTGGCTCTGATCACAGCGTCCATCAACATCTTCCATTTCTGGGCTTGGGAAGAGCTATGCGAAGACGGATTCTGGTATTACAAGCTGAAGGATGAATACACCGACTTTGTCCATGGGGCGTTCTACTACATCTCCGGCACACATTCCATTCTACTCCCTTGCGCCCTCATCTTCACGGGCAACGCCTTGATAATCCTCAGTATCAGACAAGCCAGGGCGGTGCAGAGGCATCTCACCAACTCTGTCGAGCAAGGAGGGCGCAAGGCGAAAGATCAGAGGCAGATCACTGTCATGCTGGTGGTGGTCTCCATTGTGTTCCTACTACTGAACACGCCCAATGCGTTTCTCTACTTCTTCAAGAAATACTGGAAGTACGAGCCCTGGTCCTACAGCCATGTGGAATACTTTTTCACTGTAAGGTTCATTCATCTCTTGTCGGACGCAAATCACGCTGTTAATTTCTATCTGTATTTTTTAAGGTAACTATTTTCCATTATCTGCACTAGATTTCGCTCTGATGTTTGAAATGTAAATGTGAACGTATTCAAAACTTGTGTAAATACATATCAAGCTCGTATCACGATAGTCTTGAATATTCGAAGTAAACTTAGAATTAAGTTTTTTTTTTAACAAGCTAAACAAGACGAGGTGTAATTAATTCAAGAAATAAAGACGTGGCAGCGAGCTATTGGTCTCTACCGACTACAGGTTGCGGCATTGCAGGTCAGTGTTCAGGCTTTCTATGACGAATAGCCACGGTTTACTCCCTTGCCCGCTACCCCCACCCCCACCCCCACCCCCGGTCATCCTAACGGGGTAGGATGTTGATTATTTTCAACTCTGAAAGAAATACGAAACATGTAAATCAAACAACAAACACCTACCGCTTCTTACTGGTCTTACAGACCCCACGATCTTCCTATACAGAAAGTAAACAAATAGTCCATTAGTGTATTGGAAACAAAACAAAAAATTATTATGTAATCTTTTACCTTAAAACTAATCTTTTATTATGTATGGCTCCTTCTGTCCCGGAAGACAATGGATGCGTCCAGATGAGTCACTGGCTTCGTCTTGAGACGAGGCAGAATCTGGTGTGACTGATCAAGCCAATTCTGGAGCGGCAGATTTCACCACAGTTCGTGCTTGTGTATGCATCTCTTTTAGGGCTTCTAGTAGGGCAGCTTTCTTTTTCTTGGCTGATGCAGCCTTCGTTTCTTTTGCACTCGGCGAAGTTGGTACCAGCACGTCCAGTCTGTCTCCATGCGGTCCGGTCTTGGGCTATCTCCTCCCACATACTTTCGTTGATGCCTGTGGTTCTCATGTCTCGCTTGCAGACATATCTTTAGGTTAGTCTTTGGCGGCCCTTGCGTCTGACTCCCTCCATAATCTCAGCAAATAAGATATCTAATCTAGAATGTTACAAAACAAACTTTTCTAGTACTAAATGTAGGCCGTGTGTCAATGGTATAACTTCAATGTGATAAATTCAATGTGATGCATTATGTTTAACATATAATTTTTTTTTGTTTTCCACATGATGGTGTCGCTGCAGTATGTCCAGTTTCCGAAGGCGTTTCCTAGACTCCATTCGTTGCAGAGGCAAGATCCGACACCGCCATACCATGAGCAGCGTCTACAGAACATCTCAGACGTACATCAATAGCCTGCACCAGACAGGTGGGGACACCTTCGGACGCCCTGATGGTCTGGTGTACAGCGCCTTCAGCAAACGCAACAGCAGCAGCCGAGCGGAAAGCGGCCAGTCGATCAAACTCACCACCAACGTAGTCAGGAACAGCAACAATAATAAAATAACCAGGTCGCTCTTGAAGAATGACTCACAACATTTCGTGACAGCCAACAGCGATCTTTGAATTCCCCGGCAATGTTATCACAGCTTTATAGCAGCTATTTAAAAACCTTTACCAGCAAGAAATCGTTTATCATAATTTCCTTTTGCGGGAAAGGTCATCCAAATACCAGCGCTCCTAGGAATATAAGCGTAAAAGGAATCCTCCTGGTGCTCTCGGATTTTTTACTATCTGTAAAGAAGGTTGCTGGAAGTAGTATTCACAGGGCGATAATTGAACTCCAGACCAAGGAACTACAAAATCACTCAAACACCGAGGATGAGGTCACCAAAAGTTAAACTCACAAGATCTCCAGACTTTCAACTCCAGGGCCATCTTACTGTAAATTTCAGGGCCACCTAAATTTCAGCACCCAAGACTTCCAAACATTCAACTTCAGAAACACCAAACATTCAGACTTCAGCGCCTAAACAACTAGACTACCAAGTTTAGAACTGCCCAAATCTTAGGGTTAAATTATCTACTTCAAGATCGTCTAACCACGCCCCTCGTGGATTTACCTTCTTGTGACGCATATAATGATTACTGGATAACGAAGAACGTTTAAAAATAATCCTTCCTCAACGTAATCTTTTATCGACATAATCCTTCAGCAATATAATCTTTTAACGACATAATTTTTCATCAACATAATCTTTTATCGACATAATCTTTCAGCAATATAATCTTTTAACGACATAATTTTTCATCAACATAATCTTTTATCGACATAATCCTTTATCAACATAATCCTTCAGCAACATAATCCTTCATCAACATAATCTTTTATCGACATAATCCTTCAGCAACATAATCCTTCAGCAACATAATCTTTTATCGACATAATCCTTCAGCAACATAATCCTTCATCAACATAATCCTTCAGTAACATAATCCTTCATCAACATAATCTTTTATCGACATAATCCTTCAGCAACATAATCCTTCATCAACATAATCTTTTATCGACATAATCCTTCATCAACATAATCTTTTATCGACATAATCCTTCAGTAACATAATCCTTCATCAACATAATCTTTTATCGACATAATCCTTCAGCAACATAATCCTTCATCAACATAATCTTTTATCGACATAATCCTTCATCAACATAATCTTTTAACGACATAATTTTTCATCAACATTATCTTTTATCGACATAATCCTTCATTATTATTATAGCTTTTATATAGCGCTACTTTCATGCTTATAGCATGCTCCTAGCGCTTTTGGTCCAATCTCATTTGTGGACCGGTGGGGGGGAGAGGGGATATCTAGGAGTTAGTTTTCCGTGCTGCCTTTAGGCGCTCAGTAAACACAACTCTGCCCGAGTCGGGTGTCGAACCTCGAGCCCCCTTCTAAGTAGCCAAGCCAAGTTCAAGCACACTTAGCCTCTCGACCACGCTTCCCACATAATCTTTTATAGACATAATCCTTCGGCAACATAATCCTTCATCAACATAATGTTTCTTTCAGCAACATAATCCTTCGGCAACATAATCCTTCATCAACATAATGTTTCTTTCAGCAACATAATCCTTCATCAACATAATCCTTTATCAACATAATCCTTTATCAATATAATCCTTTATCAACATAATCCTCCAACAACATAAGCCTTTAGCAACATAATCCTTTAACAACATAATCATTTATCAACACAATCCTTTATCAACATAAACCTTTATCAACATAATCCTTCATCAACATAATGCTTTAACAATATAATCCTTTAACAACATAATCCTTTAGCAACATATCTTTTAGCAACATAATCCTTCAGCAACATAATAATTTTGCAACATAATTCCATTCCTGTGAGAGAAAAGTAAAATGACATCTCGGAAATTTCTCGTGACTCTTTCAAAAAAAAAGTCACAGATCGTTGGATGTCTAGTTTCAAACTGGAAACATTCAAAATGAAACTAGACTTTTTTTTTAAAACGTTCTTATTTTTTACTAAATGGGTTTTTTTTATTAAGAGAAATTCGATGAGAGAGAATATCTTATCTACTACTGAGATAAACTAACGATGTGTCTTAATCAATATCAGATGTCTGGGGATATCACACCATTAAGACTGCATCAGTGTGATTCATTTAATTGTTTTGATTTCACTAATTTAACGCAATCTATGTGCTGTAGTATATGGTCATATTAATATTTAAAACGAATTGGCATTTCTATGTGATAGGCTGTTAGAATCACATTGTTATCTCTTGATTTATGTGTGTGTTTATATATATAGGGTTATATATATATATATATATATATATATATGCATCATTGAAATGGTACAGATAGATCCTAGGTACCACATACAAAGAATGCATCAAAAAACGAAGAGAATACAGACATGAATAGTGCAGCCATTGGACCTGCTAACTACTGTCGAAAAACTCAATTACCATATTACAAGGTCTTCAGGCCTCGCAAAGACCTTCCTTCAGGGAACGTTACCAGGACAAAAAAAGGTAGACAGAGAAAACTATGGGAAGACCCGTAACATACCCATGTCTTTGTCTGGCAATGATCCTTTAGACGCCATATGAGTGCGAGTGAATGAAATAGTGAGAGATATGAAAGATAGTTTGATACATTTTGTTTTGTTTTAGAAAGCAAGAAAACATGACAGAAAGTGAATCATATCATTTTAGCTGTGTTTTTTTTTTGTGATGTGTGCCAGTGACATTATCATTATAAGATCCTATTCTCAATATCTTTTCTTGTCTTTACAACTTAGCTGGTAACCATTGTGAATTTTCATAAAAATTTGAACATTGTTAATTTACTTTTTGCTTTTTTTTAAAACAATAAATTGAGATAGATAAAAAGACATTTTGATTAATGTTAATTTAACATTCAGGGCTAATCTTAATTTAATATTCAAGCTTAATCTTAATTTAACGTTCAAGCTTAATCTTATTTTAACATTCAAGCTTAATCTTAATTCACCATTCAAGCTTACTGAAGCCTTGCTTAAAATATAAATCATAAAACTCGAATGTGATTGATATTATGTACATCAGTATTTCGTAGGTACACTGAAGATGTTTCCTTTTGACACCACACAGAGATAATAAGTGTGAAACAGTGATTGGCTAGACCACGGTAAATATATATATATATATATATATATATACAACTTCTTTTTGCTAAGTGTCTGCGAGTGGTCTAGAACACAAGAGAAAACTGCATTATACAGCTAGATTTTTTGTAAAAATAATTTTCCTCTTTCATACATCTTTGGGGCAGATGATGTAAAGGCCATCTGTTTCTATTGCCCACGGTTAACGAGGGTGTCATGTGGGCAGCACAATGACCAACCGCCTTTACTTTTCTATAACTAATGTCAGGTACCCATTAGAGCAGGGAGGCGCCCTAAAGATCCTGATAGTACAAATTTCAGTCTGCACCAGGATTCAAACCGGTTCGGAAGTAGAGCGCTCTACCGCTCAGCCACCGCGCTAAGATATGGTGATTACAATTCGCTAGTACATCCTACCACTACTCTGTAACGCCACTACTGTTGGCGCCTTGACGGCGTGTAATTGGGAAAAGGGCGTCCTACATGAAGTGAACATTAGGTGGAGAACCTAGGATCAGGAACCGTTCAAGGATGAATTAGTTTAAGTACAATCTAATTTTACTTGTATAGGTCAGTCGAAATGAAACGAGAGTATGACCGAAAGAAAGTTAGTGTTATGGCAGTTGGCAGTGTGTGACATGAGTGAGAAATAATAGTTTGTGTGAGAGCAGTTGGCAGTGTGTGACATGAGTTAGAAATAATAGTTTGTGTGAGGGCAGTTGGCAGTGTGTGGCGTGAGTTAGAAATAATAGTTTGTGTCAGAGCAGTTGGCAGTGTGTGACATGAGTTAGAAATAATAGTTTGTGTGCGGGCAGTTGGCAGTGTGTGATATGAGTTAGAAATAATAGTTTGTGTCAGGGCAGTTGGCAGTGTGTGACATGAGTGAGAAATACTAAAGTTTATGTTTGTCAGCACGACAGTGTTCTTACGGTGTATTCATAGTTACAGCAGAACCCGAAAGGGGTGGCGGTGGGGGGGGGGGGGGGTCTAGACGGTGGTAACTAGTTGATTTAGTTTCCACACAATGACTTATTTAGAGAGCTATACCAGAGCCTGTCTTCACCCTCAATACGTCCAATGTACTTTATCATGCTGAAATCCCCATGGAGTTTGATGCGTTCTTCTTTTTAACTGTATCCACTTTATGGAGGTCTCAACGAGAATACTTCAGTCAGGAAACTATATTAGCGAAACCGTTTTTTTTTAGCTCTATCGCAGTAAGTGCATTCAAAAGCTATTTACAAGCGATACATTTACACTTCAGTGTAATCAACATTAAATCTATTTAAAGTGTTCCTTGTAAAGCGATATGTTTGAAAGATATATAGATCTAGTTTGTTGTTTGTTATATTTGTTACACTTTTTTCGTTTTTTAATGACTGCCATTATGCAGGGGCGGTACTTGAAATAGGATAACCTTTGAAACAGAAGAATAAATAGTTTTAAACTTCTTTATGTAAATCATTGCAATTTTTTCCCAAAAGGAAAATCACACAAAAATTGCAGAGTATAAAATCTAGTTTCCTGACGTCAGAAAACTTTTTAGCAGTTAGAGGCAATTTCAAGTTTAGGTCAACACATAGCCTCGTTTTGGTGTGCGTATAGAACAAAATAATACTATAATTATATCATCTACCCTCCAGGTGTTTCGGTTTTGGACGAGTCTCTCCGATTCTCCCCACATCTTGCACATCTGATAGCCGTCTGCTTCCAAATTTCTGCGCCATGTATTCATGGGCAGTCCCAACTCCCTCTTTTCTTAGGGGGTTCCAGGGCCTGTCTTGTTGTGTTTGATGCAGGTTTGCGAAGGGTATGGTCTATCCATCGCCAGCGTCTCTGAAGGATCTCGTAAATGGTCCATACCGATGGTGCTGATGTCCTGTTGGATACCTTGGTCTTCCAGGCGACTCTGGCTTTCACCTTCTAGCATCATGCACATTCCAGCTGGAGGTACATCTTCTCCCATGTCAACGAAGCCAGTGCTTTTACTGTTTGAGGTTTCTGCAGCTGGTATTTTTTCAAGAGGATTAGTCCGGGCCTGGAGACGTAAAGCCCAGGATAGATCAGAATGGAGAGATGCGTTAAAGCAGTCAAGGGCCCTTCATGGGCTGTAGCGCCACTGGAATGGATGGATGGTTAGATAGCTAGTTCTACGTCCGACCCACATTCCTGTTAAGCCGAGATTGGAACCGTCCTTGGTGGAGTTAGTAATAGTATAGAAATTATAAAAACAATTATCATCTTTCCTCAATTAGTTTATTAGCGATACGAGTTCATCTATTTCATTTTATTGTTCAAATTATATTGAAGGAAAGCTCATTACAACTAAAAATGTAGATGTTTAATATATTAAAATGTGCATTGGTGTGAATGAATTTTTATAAATATTTTTTTATGGTATAACATTTAGTCATATAATGATGTATTTTATAAGTTTCATATCTAAGGGGAAGAAACTGTGATCTGTACATACATAATGAATTTTAATATACTATTTAATTTCTTATTGTACACATTTTTTTCAATGACAAATATTTATGAAAGTCGGTTCTATGCATTGATTATAATGTCAAACATTTTTAAGTAAGCATATTTATTAAATAAAGCATAATTTGTAACAGGCGAACAGCATTTGAGAAAAGTGGCCTACAATGGCTATTTAGAGATGTAGAGCTATGATGTGGTACAGAGACCTGGTAAGTTTGGATGATGCCCGGGCACTGCTTCTCAGCCTCAGCGTGATGCCCGGGTGGACACGGTCGCTAGAGGAGACGATTGTGCCAATAGGGAAACAAAACAGAACCCCGTTGGAGTGCACTGACTACATGGCACTTATGTGGATGGAAGAAAGCCCCAACAAACATATCGGGGAGTTTCCTCGGTTTGCTTGGCCCTTGGCCTCGCCCTTAACCCAAGCTTCTTGAGATATGAGCCATTGATGATATATACATGATATATATATATATATATATATATATATATATATATATATATATATATTGACATCGGATAAAGTCAAAACATATTTTACTGATTGATGGTAGTTTAGCTTTTGAAGTCATTGGATATATTTAAGACACGATGCTCGACCAGTCTTAAGTGTACGGAAATACAAATGTCACGTGGACTAATGAGGATATAATATAATCACAAACAAAAATGGAAAAACGAAAGATCAAGCTAATACATAAAACTTTTCAGTTATAAAGCCTTCATTCGATACGAACTACCAGACGGAATGAGTCTGAAACAGCTAAAAGTCCGGGCATGGAGACGTAAAGTCCAGGATTGATCAGAATGGAGAGATGTGCTAAAGCAGGCCAGGGCTTTCCATGGGCTGTAGCGCCACTGGGATGGGATGGATGGATCAGGTTCTGCCTGCAGCGTGGGATTGCTGTCCAGCAGTGTGGGGGCATTCCACTTAATGATGTATCCTTTTATCGACTCCTTTGCAGCTAGTCATTTTATAGGCTAGTTCCATAAAATACATTGTATCGCCTCCAGCCTGCGCAGAATATTTTTTAATTGACCCAGAAGTCTGAGACGTCTGTGAATAGCTGAAGGAGTCAACACTATCATTGATTTGTAAATACATTTGTTTATTTCTTTTGAAATGCCTCCCACTCAACTTTATCTAAAAATATATTTGTCCTCATTTGTACACTGAACGTCTTGTGCTGTATAGATAAACAGTGAGATAATTGAGATAAGCCATATATCTATAAGTCTTAATTGTTCAAAAAGTTACATATTATCATAAATTGGGAAATATTTCTGCTAATTAAATTTCTCTATTAATGAATACAAAAGTTTCTTGTTCAATATTTCCAACTACTTTCTATGAAATAAAAAAAAAAGATAAAAATATTTTTATTGCGTCATTCGTTTATGAGACTGGAAGCTTGAGGGACCTAGTCCATTTTGTATTGGCCATAGGTCCGTTTAAAGACCGCATCACAAACCAAGAGATTAGAGACAGGGTAACTACGTCGGTTGGACCCCACGATGACCTACTAACTATTGTAAAAATAAAACGCTAGCTAAAACTCTATGGCCATATTACAAGGTCTTCGGGGCTCACAAAGAACTTCCTTCAGGGAACAGTACCAGGAAAAAGAAGAAGAGGCAGACAGAGAAAGCGATGGGAAGACAACATAAAAGAATAGACGGGCCTGCCATTGAAAGAGGTTCTATCCTAGACAAAAGACAGAGAGGAATGGATAAAAACGGTCGAAAAAATCTTGTGTAATGCCCCAAAAGACTAAAGGATAGGTTATGGTGGTGAGGTGTGGTGGTGTAAGTCCAATTATTTGCCTCCAATTAAACATGTTTCCAAACGTTTGGTCCTTATATTGATCTCATTTTTTTTGTACCAGTAAAAACATGACGAAATGAAATAAATAGATCTATTATCACTTAAGGCTATGTTGGGACACTAAATTTAAGTAAAAACGTCAAAAAATTTGATTTTCAGTTTTAACTTTATTTAAATAGCCCAACCATTTCTGGACATAAAAATATCTATTAGAGCATGGAATGGGTTGCCTGAGCTAGCCAGAAAAACCAGTGACTTGGCAGAATTTAAGTCATTATTTAATATGCATGACTAAATGCATGACGCGTAGGACGTAATCATCTTCTTTTTTGAAGTAACGTCTGTATTATATAAGATATGATAAGAAATAATTACTTATTTTTTAATAAAAAAAATTTTGTAAGGTATATACAGCTGTTGCTTTTCCAGTTTTGTTTCGTTTTTTTCTATTTTCTCAAAATACTATTTTTATTCACTTTTTTTTACTACTCCTTCACCAATTCTGCATAGGAATCAATCAAACGTGTCAAGCTTATTATTTATACCATGTACTACAACTTCTATAAAACTTTTCTAAGTTTCAATTAATATTTTTGTCTTTATTGCAATACAATATTAGAAAAATGAAAACAATTATGTTTTTTCTTAAGCAAGGTTAGAAAAAAAATTAAAAAAAATTTTTTTTTACTCCTTTTAAAAACTAATTTATAGAAAATGTTCTGAATGAAAACAATAATCCAATATGGCGGATTTTGCCAAGACAACCATTATAAGAAAACATTTTAACCACATTTTTTTAATGGCTATTCATAGGGAGTATACATATAAAGTTTGGAGTAATTTGATCAATAAATTTAAAAAAAAAGGTTTCAATTGTCCCACATAGCCTTAACATTACACCTGTTCTAGCTCATCAATTTTTCACATACTTGCTTCATATGTAATTAACGGCTTGCGTAATATGCACATGGAAACAAAACTCTATCTCACTTGTGAAAGATCTTCTAAGGTAGCCAAGCGGCTTTTGGCACTCTCGAACACACAATGGCGTCGAAGCCCCAAGGAAAAACTTTTTAGTGGTTAGAGAGTAAGGCAGAGAGTTCGCTACGATATTCATTGTGTGCAATTTCCATTCTAGGTCAACACATAGTCTTAATTTGGTGTGCGTATAGAGCAAAATAAAAGAGATGCAGACAAAAAAAAAACATCTCTCAGATTAGGCAGGAGGCAAGACCCATAAATGCGAGACTTGGGACGAACCAACTTCCTATACGGACTGTGTGCAGCGTAGTAAGAATTAGTCAAGACCCATTGATACGAGATTTGGGACTCCCAAGTATTGCGTGTAAATTAGTTTGGAACAATAGCGCTAAAGGAAGATTGGATAATTAAAAGACAGAAAATTTGTTTACGTATTTCCATAATTAATCACACAGAATAGGCTGAATCCTGAGTAGGCTTGATCTGTTCTTTGCTGACATGAGGATGTCTAAGACCTGCTTTATAATCAAATACCGCAAGGGCTCTAATGATGAGAAAGCGATTTAATGAACGCGAAAGGAAACCGTCTGAAAAAAAATGAAGTTTCGAGAGATTTTTTCAATAGACAGACAAAATTGTGTTTCTGAAAGTGTAGCCCATTGAAAAATCTACGTTTCCGACAAAATAATAGAAATGTTTAGTAGCCTACTACAAGTTGATTCTGCAGTGCAAAAAAAACAGTACAAATAGAAAAAGTCATATTATTTTTAAAATCCATAATAATTATGAATATTTACATTTTCTGTACACCAATACCTGCATCTATTCTGTTAGAAAAAAATTACACAACAATACTCTTTATCTTTAGACACATTTACAATGTGATTCTATCCTTTTGCTTAGGTAATAAAACTGCTAATGATATTTCATATTTTGTATAAAAATTCTAAGTGTAACAAAAATGTTTTGAAAATTGTTTATTCCACGATAGAATGAATATTTTAGGAAAAAACAATTGCGCTGGCCAACTTACAATGTTTATGGGAGATAACCTAATATTTACATGATGCAGTTTCATTATCTCCCCGTAGACTTATTTAGCTTTTAAAATGAGTAAATATTTTCATTACAGCGACATTAATATATTGACGTTATAAAAATATATTGTCTTGGGACATTCTCCTAATGTTGTTACTGTTGCTCTCTCCATCTCTTTATTTTTGTTTGAAACTGGAACTTTCATTCCTTCACCAAATCATTCTAGCAGACGACTGTTTCAAACCTGGTCTTCAAATCGAACTCTGTCCTCTTTTTTGAAGTTACAGGAAATGTATTGGCATTCTTCAAGAGGTTTGACAATCTTAGACACACAGAACATAGTTACCATCAGGGCCGGATTTAAGTAAGTGGAGGCCACAGGGCAGAATAGTTATGGAGGCCCCTACACTTTTTTGAAAGCTTTAATAAAAATTAACTTTTTAATCTGTCTGTGGCATTTTACGTCTCGAGAGACGACCTTTTCCCTTTGCAACTTCTTGTGTGACTAAAGAGGCCAATCCTTGATACACAGCTGCGATCGCAGGTTGGGCATATATAATCACCAGGCGCCGTTGCATTTTCACCCTTCTTTCTGCTTCTGTTGTGTATGACATCTGCAATCTTTGACCCTTCCTTTATGCTCTCTCTCCATGAGGATCTGTCCAGTGCTACCTCTTCCCAGTTGCCAGAGTCGATTTTGAAGAGCTTCATGTCGCGTTTGCATACATCCGTATAACGTAATAGTGGGCGACCAGCGGCTCTCCTGCCTTCTAATAGATCGCCATACAGGATGTCCTGTGGAAGTCGACCTTCTGGCATTCTACGAACGTGGCCAAGCCAGTCAAGGCGTCTGCTGCTGATAACAGAGCGGATGTCCTTTTTAATACTTATCAATATATATTGTGTATATCGGCCACCTTCAGTCGTAGAACGACTATGGTTCATCTCGAATACTTTTTCAGATGGCTGTGAAGCCCTATTTTGGATAGGATAAACATACTGATATCTAATAAGACAGACTGCTTTATTGATCCTTATGGAAATTTGTTGTGATTACAAGGACTCTTTTCTCACATACAGACAAAACAAATGGACATTTATGAAAAATCTGACATAATTTTTATTGTACCTTGTACTATAGGCCTATAATAAAACTATATAATAAAATGCTCAAAAGACACAAGGTTTAAGACACTTTTCTTATTCCATTTGCTAGGACAAATTAATACATGTGCTCCATCTTCCCAAGTGCAATTAGAGCTTGGGAAATCCCTGAATCAGCTAGGAAAACCAACAACTTAGCAGATTTTGACTTACTAACATGCATGGACTAGAGTGACACATGGATATGTACTTTTCTTTTGAAGTAATGTCTGTAATTGATAAGATCAGTTATATTGTACCTCCTGTAGACTATATATATATATATATATATATATATATATATATATATATATATATATATATATATATATATATATATATATATATATATATAAGTTAAAAAGTTCCCCTTTCGATCAGACCTTGCAATATATAGGGCAGATGATGTAAAGATCATCTGTTTCCCAGTCTTCACCAGGATTCCAACCAAAGACTCCAAGCGCCTTACCACTCAGCAAGAGTGCCTCCAAATATATATATAAAAGTAGTACAAACTTCAATACATGATAAAACATTTGTATGTAAGAATAAGTATAAACTGTAAAATAAATTGCTCATATGTATTACAAGACAAAATATTAGTCACTACACTGGGTACACAGCACTCAGCACTAAACACAAGATTAGATACAACACTCATAGGGTCTTTGAAATTATAGTTTGTTTTTAATTCACTCCATTGTTTGTAGATGAGTCATACAAATGACTTGCATAGATTTTTCTTCTTGTAAAGTATTTAAAGTCAATATTCAGTACAAGGAAATAAATAAACATTATCACTGAGTTTAATATACAGCAACATTTGTATTTTGTGACACCAGTATCTTATAACAACAGAGTCTAATAATACCAGCATCTTATAACACCAGTATCTTACAACTCCAGTATTTTGTAATGCTAGTGTCTTACATAACATGTAGGGGAAAACAAGTAGAAATGTAGACACTTATCCTTATAATACATCTAAAGTCTTATCTTCTTATCTTATAAAATACAGACATTGCTTCAAAAAAGAAGATGATTACATCCTACGCATCATGCATCTAGTCATGCGTGTTAACAAATGATGTAAATTCTGCCAAGTCCTTGGTTTTCCTGGCTGGCTCAAGTTTGTCTAAAGTCTGTCTAAAGTCTGTCAGAGTTTGGTGAATAATGCAAGTATGTGACTATGTTTGGTGTATTATAATTACATTTTATGCTTTTTTTATCAAGAACTACAGATATCATTTCATGAACATTAATATTCAGTGATAAACAAATGAAAAATTAACAGGAGTAGGTTCATAAATCTTAGCTATTTTGTTTTAAATCTTTTATACTGGTACATATAAAGCGAAACAGACTATAGAATATAATAATAAACACCTTTTTTGCTACTTTTACCTTCAAAGGAACTAAACAAAGTTGGTGTGTGTTTTTTATTCAATTTCTATTTTATAAATCTGATGGAGATTTTTCATTCTATTTATTTCTTGCAATGCTTCATGATATTGAGGAATCTTTCCAATGAGCCTCATACAAAAATTAATAAAAAATTGAGATCTAGTCTAATATTTCACATTTGTATATTTCAAAACATTCTTGGAGTTTGCATCATCAGTGATCAAATAAACTAATATTGGATTGATGATACTGGTACAAAACTTAGATTCTACATAATTGATGAATGCTCATGTACATCTATTTCTTTCAACACCTTAATGAATACAAAGAAACATTTGAGTCAACAGCGGTAATTCTTGCTGAAGCTCTTGTGATGAAAGGTTTAAAAAAAAAAAAAAAAAAAAGAAAAAAAACTTTTCATTGATAAAATTTAATTTTAAAATATACGTTTATTCTTGGCCCAATTTATTTACTTTTGACCACTGCTTGGTTTCTTTAACAATTATCTCCCCCTTTCCAAAAAACAAAAAAAGGTCCAAACAATCAAAACATAAACTATAGAACTTATCAAGCCCATGATGCCATGCTATCATCCCATGATGCTGTGCTATCATCCCATGATGCTGTGCTATCAAGCACATGCCATGCTATCCAGCCCATGATGCCATGCTATCATCCCATGATGCTGTGCTATCATCCCATGATGCTGTGCTATCAAGCACATGCCATGCTATCCAGCCCATGATGCCATGCTATCATCCCATGATGCTGTGCTATCCAGCCCATTATGCCATGCTTTCATCCCATGATACTGTGCTATCAAGTCGAAGATGCAGTGCTATCCAGCCCTTGAAATGTCTGCCAAAAGAGCATGAGAAAGCAGAGGGTCTATTCCATAGCACTCGATATTTTGCAGTGATGAAGCCTGCCACAATGTCATCACTGCATAGACTATGTCACTACAATATTACAATGTTTGGATATAGTAAGAGTGTAACTTCTTTGATTCATTGGGGAGGATATATATAAGAATATGACAGTATTAAAAAAAGATTATTTATGTTAATCAGCTGACTTAATATTTTAAGTAATGATTCAGTCATCTTAATCATCAATTTACATTTTCAAAAATTATTAGTAGAATTTGTAAAAAAAAAAAAAAAAAATTATCTTCCACTGGTAAAAATTTAGTAAAAAAAAACTTATTCCAAAAGCTTTTTTTTTAACACATGCTGTGTGATCTCAGAAGTTTTTATGTATCATATATTTAAGAACTGCTGTTCTATCTCAGAAGTTCTATACATTATGTTTTTAAGAACCGACGTCTGATCTCAGAATAGTTTAATGTAACATGTGTTTAAGAATCACTCTGTCAGTTCTTAGATAAGTTTCTGTAAATTATCTTTGAGAACTTTTGCTTTCTGATATTTATTCCCTATCAGAAATATATTTTTGTAATTTTATCAGTAGGCTACAGACCAGCTGTATGTTATGGACAGGAAGATTCTAGATGTCTGTATAATCCACATGACCTCTACCTGATGTAGAGTAGTTGATATTTTGATAGCCAGTGTCATAAGATAAAAAGTTTTCTGAGAATTTTGTAACGCCTTCTGGTGCCTCTGGTATTTTGGGTCTATTGTGACTGTGACTAGCTGGCTTGAGTCGATCACTCCTTCCTGATTGACCTAACCTGGAGTCAGGCTCGTCATCATCATCAAAACCTTTATTTTGATAAGTTTCAAGAACCTCGTCCAGATGAGGATTGTGGTTGAGGTCCTTCTTGTGGCCAGGACTAGCTGCAGGAGACTCACTGATCTGTAGGACAACTTCCTGCTCTTCTGGTTCATTTGGTGCTTCTGGTATTTGTGTATTAGTGTCTACAACATTATCATCCAAAGAGCTGTTGCTATATAATACAAAGATATGGTATAAATTAGAAGATTTTGTCCATGTAAAAAAAAAAAAAAATTGCATGAAAAATATAATGTAAAAAAATTAAAGATCAGGGATATTTTATTTCTTTGTTGAACACACAAGTTGATCCAGTTCTGTTCTACTCAGTTATATGATTAGTTATCTTAACTCTACAGTATTGTTTTTAAAAAAAAAATAAAATGGGAATAGTATTATCAGAAGAAAACAGAGATCTTTGCAGCTCCTTGATAGTTACAAATTAATGTAAGAGAACTTTAAAACAGTTCTACACTTATTAGAATAGTTGAAAGTGTTTGTTTTTTCTAGAGCTCCATTAACACATGCTATTTAGACAGTTTTTCACATACATTATTTGCTTTTTGAATATTTCATAGGTTTAACATGTCTGACAAGTTTGTGCTACATAAAATTTAGATTGGCAAATCATTTAAATATATAGATACCAGTAACAACAATATTATTTCTAAGAAATAGCCAATGTCAAATTTCATATTTTATGAAACCACCTTATTTTTTAACTTATGGTGTGTAAATTTAAGAATTTACTTAAGAGTAAGAATACCACTAAATCTTTCTTAAATTTGTAAGTGAAAAAAGAGATACATTAAATTTTCCCATACTTGCAATTTATTGTTTTAAAAAAATATTCACAATGCACTATTCGAACCATAGATCACTAATACATAAATATATGACATTTGGTTTATCAAAATTTATTTATATTTTAGATAGTATAGTCAAAAGAAGTTTCACACAATTGAGTAAAAAAAAAAATAATATTTTTTAAAAATCTTGGAAAACTGTGTTTACAGTAGCCATCTATAATCATTAATATTAGAAATAACAAATATATTCTGTAGTACCTGACTTTGTCATCTTCCAATAGTGCTGGCTTGATTTCTTTCCCAAATAGAGGGTTCTCACTACAATAAGATATGATAAGCTTAACGTCAATTATACTAGAGATATCTTTTAATTACATACTATAAATTATGTTAATATTTGCTTCATCACTAATCACAATGACTTACGCAGAATAATACTTGTTGGTCCCTGGGGGTTCAAATAATTCTTGCTCTTTTGGTGAAGCTGGAATTGTATTTTACAAATAAAAACACTTTGATATCAAAATAAGAGGAATAACTGCTACTTAGAGAAAGTTGGATGTTATATGATTTTAATCCCCTTCTTACCTTTGGACACTTTTTTCAACCAACTTTTTGCATAATAATTCAAAGTCGATAACAATATTGGAATTAATCCAGGATTAGCCACTTAGCTAATCAATTAATACTAATTACCAATTAGTTAATTTTGTCTTTCATAGCAGAAAAGGAACTAATTAATACTAATTACCAATTAGTTAATTTTGTCTTACATAGCAGAAAAGGAACTAAACCCTAATATTTTAAAATAAATGGCAGTAATTTGCAGTTCTTTTCCTTAAATAAGCTTTGTTATTAAAGGATAATCTTTTTTCTTTTGCTTGTTTAAAGTTCATGTCATGAAAATATTGTTTTTGGACTTGAATTAATGTTTTTTATTACCAATAAAATATTAAAATGGCAGCCTGGTCATAGGACAGCTACATTGTTTTGAACTGATGATTGTTTAGTAGTTATGATCTTAAATTCTAAAGGAATTTCCAAAACAAATGAAACAAGCAAAACAAATGAAACAAGCAAAACAAATGAAACAAGCAAAGCAAGTGAAACAAGTATTGGAGTCAACTTACAATAAGCCATTGTTGTTGCAGCTCTTAGTCGATGGCGATACCTGTAGATGATACCAGAAACATCAATATTTATGTCAATAGTACGAGATCCAATCTTTAAGATAAATCAATTTTTTAGAATCTAGTTCCATTCATTTATAGATAAACATAATTTAAACTTTGATAAGTGACTTACATTCTAACCAAATGAATAAGAACCAGAACTAATGAGACCATTGCAATAGCCAACACTGCAGCCACAATAGCAAAAGTCCTCTTTAGATCTTCATTGGATGTATCCGTGGAATCAGTTGTCAGGGCCTGTAACAAAGAAAAATAGAAGTTAGTGTTAAACTATTTTACACTGAAATTGACTGGATACAGACCATATGATATGCATCTGATTGCCGAAATGACTTTAAGTTATAACATTAGCTACCCTCGTCTATGCTGAACTAAAAGACACTTAGCGTTGCACATAATAATATTTAGTGCTAAAAGGGCATTTAAAAAATTACACAATTAAATAAAAAACTACAAAAAGTTATAGTAATTCTTATGATAGTCTACCCTCGCCTCCCCAACTCCATACTTGTACAGTACAGTTCTGGCATTCTGATCATAGTCAAATCGTCTGAAGAAGAAAAAAAAGCAAGCATAACTTTTTAAAAATTTAATTAATAAAAATTCTTAAAATAATGAAAATATTGTTATAAACCTGGTGGTGGCACAGATGGGGGTAGTGGTGTGAGTGTAGTCAGCCGATGCAAATTGCCCCAGGCCAGCGCTAGACGAGCGGTCAACCGTGACGAGTTACGACGGTCGGCGGAGACGAGTGTCAACATGATGGTTCGGGAAGGATCGACGTCGTGAACAGAGCTCAGGAGCGTCACGAGGGTTGTAGTCATCTGACCACCCAGAATGGTCCAGCGATGTTCTGCCCGGTTCTAGAAGGCCATTAGGGACCCTATATAAAGAGCGGAGATGTCGCAGTCAACTCGTTCACGACAGAAGTTTCACGACAGGTCTCAGAACACGGTCGACTACAGCACAGTTCAATGGTGTGGTTCTGTACGGAGCATTACGACGGTTCAGTGCGGAGTACTGTCAAGTACAGTTGAGACAACTGGCGTCTTGATCTTGGTCTGCGATCAAGTCCAACACAACGAGCCTAGTGTGTGAAGTCAGTCCTGAACTGTTGAACCCAGTGCAAGCCCGGAACGAGACGGAGAGGCCAGTGCAAGAGTTGATACGGCGATATGGTGTTATCGGAGAGATATTTGTACAGTCTTGTTTTACGTGCTGCTAATTGTACAGTATTGGCTGTTATTTATTCAACTATTAAAGTGTTACGTTACTTTGGAGCCCTGAGTTGTCAAGTTCTTTAAGTTGGGTGCAGTTTGCAGAGAGCCTGGATAGTGAGATTCGTAACAATATTATAAATAATGAGCTTGCACTAGACTTAACCATTGGCCAAAGAAACAGATGACCTTAACATTGTCTGCCCTAAAGATCGCAAGGACTGAAAGGAGAACTTTACCTTGCATTACTAGACACTACAAATGTTGATAGATTGGAGAAAGATAGATAGCGCCCCAAAGGCTTAACAGGCTAAGGGATAAATGAATGTGATTAATTAAACGTAGGATCAGTTTTCATTCTGTTAGTTTTCATTATACATACCTACTCAACTCTGAGGCAGAGACAACATTCAAAGTACTGAGCTCTCGGCCATGTATAAAGGCGTCAGTTCTAGAAATTGGTAAAAAGAGGAGAGAGTGAAAAGTAGTTAAAATATAAAGTCTTTAAAAAGATATATAACATCTGCCATGAGCATTTGAAACAAGTTTCATTGTTTACTTTTAGCTCACTAAATTGACACATTGGGCAATGGAAGACTGCTACTAAAGGAAGCTTATTGTACACTTCATTGCTGCTGGTGCCTAACCCAAGCTGGCTGGCTCTCTACTATGGCCTTTTGGATCTTCCCCATTGTTGAGTTAACTTCAATTATAAAAGTCTACTTTTATCTTTACGTAATTGCTGAATAATGGCTTGCCATTCTAGCCCTTTGACTATAGAGAATTCATATAAGTCTTATCTTAGGGATTTAGGCTTTGGACTTTGTGTTAGATAAGGGTGTAGGCCCAGGTGAAGAGTTAATTAATTAACTGCTAATCATTAGACATCATCTCATTTAATATTGGTTTCATTATGATTGTTGTTCAGTGCTGTACATTACTTTATTTGAATTATTCGACTTACAAGTCTTAACAAGCAAAATATAAAAATCTTATCTAAGGGAAATAACTTTGCAATTACAATTACACCTCTCAATGGTGAGGAAGTTATTTCCTTTATTCAATATCAAACAAAATAATTAATTACCAATAATTAATTGACAAATTGGTTACTTTGTAATTGATTCATGTTTTGTTAGGTAAAATAAATAATTGTTTAAAGTTTCAATTTGATCTGAGAATGGGTGAGGAAGAAATAACGTGTTCAATTAGCTGGTGGATAAAACCCTACATATTTAGCCATATTTGTGAATACTAAAGGATTATTTTTTTACATTGTCGGTATCAAATAAAATAATTAATTACAAGTACTTAATCGAATAATTGATTAATTATTTTATTGAGTCATGTCTTGTCTACGCCAATGAATAATTGTGCATAGTTTCAACTTGATCTGAGAATGGGTGTGAGGAGTGAGTTGATATAAGCTTTGCAAAAAGAACAACCCAGACAGCATCTTTGCAAACAGCTAAAACCAATGTACTACAGATATATACAATTGCAATGAAACTCACTTTGTTGGGTCTTGAACTCCATCGATTGATGTATGTGTCACTACTTTGTCCATCACCAAATCAAGTTTTAAAACATCAGAAAGCTCTCTAAAGTTTAAAAAAAAAATTGTAAAAATGTATCACAACCAACCTTAACTGTGAAATATTTTAGATATTTATAATAGTAACTATTAGAACATTGTAATAATTAAAATAATAATACAATTAAATTAAATAGTTAAAACAATTAATTTACTTGATAAACATAATCTTTGTTTCTTCCACCTGGTTTGGGAGTCTATTAAAAACAAGCCGCACTCTTTGGAGATTGGAAATTACAAATATCTGTCATTGAAAATGTTCAATTATATTTTATCAAAAAAATCAATTTGAAATGTTTTATCATTAGCAGTTATGTTTTATAAACAATTTTTAACAATTATGTCAGCAATATTTAATGAAATTTTATTAACATTGTAAGTTCCACTTTCAGACCTTGCTATCTATACAGCAGATGATGATCAAATCATCTGTTTCTGTGGCCAACGGTTAACAAGCAGGATGTCATAAAGTCAGATTCCCACTAGAGTTGGGTGGACTTAGGGTCACCCTAAAATATTTAAAATTCAAAATCCAGTTTTTACCTAGAATCGAACCCTGAACCCCCTGAGCCACCATGTCCCCATGCTTTTTTTAATATACTAATATAATTCTAATAGAGAGTAGGATTTTAAGATCCTATCACATGATAAGTTGTCAATTTATTACTAGTATATTTATCACTAAGAAATTGAAATTACTAGACAAGCCATTTAAGTAATAACTGACTACAACAAAATAAAATATGTCTGTGCCTTTGTAAGACTTTTTATGTGCTTTTTATATTTGTCGAACTGTTAAAACACAAAGTTTACATGAAGCGAAGCACTTGCCCTTATTTCCGCAACATCTTTTTGAATTCTTTCATCATAAGCTTCAACAAACAATGAGAAATAGCCAACTATGTCCGAACGATATCTGATGTTTGTTACAACGGAGCCATTCACAGTAACTACAAAGGCCTGCTTGTTCGTGTCCAGCACAGTGTCGTCATTCTTGAGTGTTATGTTCAAGAGCCGAAACAAATTACGGCTATTCTCTGGTGTATCAGCATCTGTAACACTGCCCTATATTGAATAGAATATCATAATTTTAACTTTTTGCATTCCATATGGACTCCAGCACAAGACATCACTTTTGCACCTCAGCACCACATATAATCATAAATGAGGTGAATGTACCTCTCAACCTATAGATAATTAAGCAACTTAAAATCACCAAGTTCTATGACCTATTATTAAGTAGGATGTTAAATGGCTATACCAATAATACTCTCTAGCAAATGTCACATATCTAAGTTGAAATCCAGAATAAAAAAACAAGATTACACCAGAATATGAACTTCCAACCCTTGTTTTGATAGCCAAGTGATATACCCCTTAGCTGTGATTGACTATGCGAAAGCAGTTAATACTTGGTCCTGAGGTATGAGCAGCACAATTATACCAAGTTTAAAACCAGCCCACAGCTATCCTCTCCATCTTGTAGCAGGTCTGATCCAGGACGTAATGAATCTTCATTTCTAAAGTCAGAAACTTGTAAGCAAAATAAATGCTTAACATCTGCATGATGGGAAAGGGGAATGAGCGGAAAAAAAGATAGAAAACTAAAATCCAAAAGATTATAATTACCCACCTGGTAACATAAAATGACAACATTTTTGTTTCCAATGCATTAAATTTTATGGTGAATGAGTAAAACATACAAATTTACATGTCAGTGTGTAGATTAAATACAAAGGATACTCACTGCCAATGTCATTACTTCTGTGCCAAGGTCAATGTCATTTATGACAGCAGTGGACAACAACGTTGAAACAAATTTTGGAGGGTTGTCATTGATGTCAATCACCTTAACCCTGACGTACAGTAGAGACGAGTCAGAGGAGTTGTAATTGAATGATGGATTCATGGAGTCAACGGATGTCATAGACGATTCGTTGCAGTTTTCAGAAGCTTGAATCACTATATCCATAAACTGTATTTTTTCTCTATCCACTTTGTGTATCAAAGTTAGATTACCAGTGGTTTTGTTAAGGGTAAAACTTGTTAAATTATCTCCTCCTGATAATAAATAATAGAAAATAAATGAAATGTATTAGAATAATGGTTCTTTCCTATTGTAAGACATTACCCAGTGTCAAAAGGCAGCCTTCAAGGTACAGTCAAGGGAACAAGGCCCCGAGTTTCAACCATTCTGCAGCAGGTTTGAATTTTGACTATATTTTACGAAAAATAGACAAAATATAAAAGAAAAATATAGTATGAACAAAAATAACTCACAGTGTTGTCTAAAGAAAAAAACAGAAATATTTTAAAAAGCATACACTTAAGTGACAGCCAATACACAACACAGTTTTTAAAAACATGAAAACATAGAAAATACACTATACCGTATATTACAAATACTCTACATCAAAAAATATAATCAGATAACAATATGATGATAGAGTTAGAAAGCTGAAACAAAATTCCAGCATATACAAGAAAACAAGGACAGTTAAGACATAAGGACGGAGAAAAGGGCAAAATAAAACTCATGAAAATTTACATAAAATTACAAACATTGACTTGTTAATAAATAAATCTACTATGAATTATCTGTACAAAAGATTCAACTATTGAAGTAATTTTTACTGTTCATGTCTTTTTTTATATATGCCAATAAAACAAACTATTAAAAAAAAAAAAAAAGCAAAAGAGCGCAAGATGATGAATGAAAAAAAAAAAGCATTAAAAACAATAATGAGATTAGTAACTCACAAAACAAAACATAGCAAGGTATTAATGAAGCGGATGATTTGTATTATTTTACAAGGAAGAAATGAACTAAGGTTAAAGTAAAAATATAGTGAGAAAAACTAACCCCCACCCCGTCCTAGGTCTTAACCCCAGCATTGAGGAAGGAGAGGTGCTGGAACCAATGAGCTAATCTTTTCCGTCCTGCTGTATGTTAATGTAACTTTAAAGATAGGAGCCTAGCTCCTAATGAAGGTGAAGAGTTACTGGACCATCAAGCTTTCTGAGGTGCAAAACAATGATCTGATTCTGATACATTTTTACAAGAAGTAGGAGGCTGGATGGTAAAGTGCCTGGCTTCCAAACTGGGGGTCCCATGTTCGAATCCTGAAGACTGGGATTTTAAATTTCAGGATCTTTAGGGCACCACTGAGTCCCTAATGAATACCTGACACTAGTTGGGGAAAAGTAAATGCAGTTAGACATTATGCTGGCCACATGACACCCACATTAACCGTAGGCCACAGAGTACAGATGACCTTTACATCACTTGCCTTATAGATCACAAGGTCTAAAAGGATAACTTTACTTTTTTATTAATGAAGTAGGCTCAGTTAAAAAGTTGAAGTATGTATCTATTTCATCTCATTTGAAATGAAATTCTTATTTACCAATGTGTACATGTATTGTGTAGCCATCATAATCCTTCAACTTTATTCAGTTGATGCAGAGAAACTATTTAAAACAGGGCTTCTAGCTGTTGACACAATCTGGTAACAATGACTCAATAAATAGTCATTTATTCTCAATGGAAAAAATGGACATACTGATACTAAATTTATTTTTTAAAGTAACTATATATGAAAAGAAAAAGATGGTCATGTGGTATCCACTTCAGACTTGTTATGATGGTACTCATTTCATTACCACTTCCATCCAGCAAAATGTTGGGACAAGAACTAAATCTTTTTTTTTTCTTTGAACGTCCAAAACTTTAAAACAAAAAACAAGCAAAAGAAACAAAACAATGCCAGCACTCACCATAGAGATAATAACAATTGATATTGTTTGGATAAAGGTCTATATCTGTAGCTGGAGTTATATTTCCCATGCTGACTGGCGACATCTCCTCTGTGACAAACATTGTCTGAGGCATGGTGACCTTGTCGTAGGTAGGAGAGTTATCATCAATATCCTGTAGACGCACTCGAATGGGAAGGGATGTTGATAGGGATGCTGGCTGGCCATTGTCTTCAGCTTTAACTCGAATCTAGACAATGAGAAGATATTGTTCTTTGACACAAGTTCCAATCGGATCAATGTAACTTTATAAAATTAAGGTAAGTTATATTGATAGTTAGTTGCTCATATGAACATCACAATAAGATTTATGTTTTTTAATAAAATTTTCTAGACTTAATTTTTAAATAAGAACTTCAATATTTATCATAGAAATATAAATACTATGACTATATTAATTGCAATCCTTGAAATTATTTTCAAAAAAAGGGATCACTAACCAAGAAATAAATAAATATATAAACAAAATGTGCAATGAATTTTTCTTTAAAAAATAACACATTTTAGCTATGTTAATAAATCTTATTATTGAATAGAGCTTTGATTGTATTGAAAATAAAAGTTTTAAAATCAGTAACTATGACAAGAAACAAAATAAATAAATTATTGGAAATATTGAAATCTACTAGATGGTATCTTATTTACAAAGAAAACTTAATGGAGTTTATTTTGTAATGCAATTAGCCTAACTACATATTTCTCTTTAGCAACAATATTTCAGATAAAAGTCAGATACATTTAGTTTTTAAATGAGTATTCACCCTTACTTTAGAATTTAATTAATGTCTCTGTTTCAATGTTATGCAAAGTGTATTTACAATATGTCAATCAAAATTCTTTTGTTTTTTTTAGGCAATAATTCATATCTTGTTTACTGACTCTAAAGAGACAAAGTTTTAATAACCTCATAAATTCCTTGTTTTTCCCTGTTCAATCTTTTAACAGATGTCATGTTCCCTGAGACTCTGTCCACTCTAAAATATTCACTGCCTTCTCCTAATGTAAAGTCCAAGTAATAAAAGACCAATCCATTCAAGCCTTGATCAGCATCTGTTGCACTTAATTGAATAAGGAAAGATCCTGGAGGTATTTCCTGGGAAATAAATCAATACTTATAATTACATTACTATACTATAAACTGAATACATTGTAATTAAATAATAATCAAACTTCGAAATACTTTATAATGTTCTTTGAACATCTCATAAAGTGAGCAAATAAAAATAAAACAACATAAAAAAAAATTCTTTTTTAAATCAGTTTCTCTTTTATAATGCAGAAGGTGGTCTCAAATTTCTCATTCTATTTATTTCTTTGTAATTCTTCATTATTGTAAGGGGTCTTTCTTGTGAGCTTTGCAGAATCAACAGTCTAGCTAATGACTTCCTCATAAGATGGTATGTAAAAAATTCATATATTTGATTCATTTATTCATTCAACTTTTTAATGATTACAAAGAAATGACTCAAGTGCAGTAATTCCCCCATAAACAAAATTTAATTTGAAGAGGATGTTATCAACAATCATAATGGGGTTTAACCAGAATTTTCATTGTATGGTTTAGCTAGTGATTTTTTTTTTCCCAAAAATTTACAAAATCTCAAATTTCTGGAAACTTTTTTAGAGCCATTTTCAAAATACCCATCAAGCATTAACCTAACCATGAAGAGTTAATAAGATGATAAAAGGAATTGTTATAAAAGTGACATTTCTAATTGTAAACAGATTATTTCAGCAATTAAATAAACAAGTGGAATTGAATTGAAAAAAAAAAAAAAAACTAACTTCATCAATAACTATTTCAGGAATTTTTCCAGTACTTTCATTAAATGCACTTTGATCAGGTACAACAAAAACTGGTTTGTTCTGGTTTTCATCAACTACTAAAATTGATATGGTAACATTAGAGCTCAGAGGTGGACTGCCCCTGTCAGATGCTACTACAATCACAGTTTGAGGTCCAACATTGTTCACCAATGACTTCTTGACTGAGATAAAAGCCTTGCCATTGTCTCCCATAACATTAAATAAAGTAGAACCATTGGTATTGGGAGCTATAGAGAAAACTATCTGTGGAGAAGAGTGAAACAGAGAGATTAAAGTTATGTCCACAAAACAGAGAGATTAAAGTTATGTCTACAAAACAGAGAGATTAAAGTTATGTCCACAAAACAGAGAGATTAAAGTTATGTCTATAAAACAGAGAGATTAAAGTTATGTCCACAAAACAGAGAGATTAAAGTTATGTCCACAAAACAGAGAGATTAAAGTTATGTCCACAAAACAGAGAGATTAAAGTTATGTCCACAAAACAGAGAGATTAAAGTTATGTCCACAAAACAGAGAGATTAAAGTTATGTCCACAAAACAGAGAGATTAAAGTTATGTCCACAAAACAGAGAGATTAAAGTTATGTCCACAAAATAGAGAGATTAAAGTTATGTCCACAAAACAGAGATTAAAGTTATGTCTATAAATACAATAAATCTGGTTAATAGAACCGCATCAGGATGCAAGTGCTTTGGTTCTAATAACTGGTGGGTCTGATTTAACAGATTTGACTATAATACGATTTGTTTCATTACTTTAGATTTTGGTCCAAATGTGTGGCTGGTTTAATTGAGCAGGGGTTGGATTAAACAGATTCAACTGTTTTAATTTAAAAACTTTAGGTCATGGGTAAGAGCATTACAGTGACATTAAAAATAGTGACAGAAACTAAAGAAATATATCAAAATAAACATTCTTATTGCTTAATTAGCTTAAAATAGTTTAGTTTTCATTTCGTTATTAACTTTGTAAATGAATTTTTTTAGTACATAAAAATGCCAAATTATTTATTGTATGAAACAAATAATCTCAAACTTCATATGTAATATAATTACAGAAAGACCAAATAATGTGGTTCAAAATGAATGTAACACTTTTGTCAACCATTCAAATTTTTTATCAAAATGTTTTCTATATGTAACATCCATAGTATAATAATAATAATAATATCAAAATGAAATTACGGTTATTTCAGCTTCATAGATTTGACTGATAGAGTCATAGTGCAAACAAGAGTGCCTTGAGCTTCAACATTAAGCTCCTAAAGAAACATAGTGCATGATGGGAAGAGCATTTAGATTACTGTTTGAGAAAAAAATGAAATTTAAAATGTATGATCTTAGTAGGTTACTGCACCTGTCCATTGAGTCCTTCATCTCTGTCAGCTGCCAGTAGCTGTGTGATATTAGTACCAACTGTGGTACTTTCCAACACAGTCACATATGGCACAGACTGGGCCCACTCTGGTGCATTATCATTAACATCTGTCACATTTATGTTGATTTGTAGTCTTGATCTTCTCCGCTCTGCCTCCAGATGGAGAGGACTGTCAGTGGCTAAGATGGCCAGATTGTACACTGCTCTTGTTTCTCTGTCCAGTAAAGAGTTCACAAAAAGCTTCCCCTGAAACGAAATGAAAATATATTTTTTGTCTAAAAGAGTTTTTACACATTAAAGGGTAGCAGTAATATGGAGGATGCTACAAGGAAAATGCAAATAAGGATGTCCTCATAAAAACTGGCATCATGACCTGTGACTTGGCAATGAGCTATTGTTTTAAACTGCCCACAGGTTGCGACATCCTAGGTCAGTGTTCATGCCTACAATAACTATTGATCTCAAGCGAACATCAGCAGGGAAGAGACTGCATGTATTGCAGGAGACTAAATTCTATAGAGACAACTAGCCACCCAATGAACATGGGAGGATCTAAGTATAAACCTAATTAAAACTGAATTTTCAAACAAGAATTGAATCCTTTAAATTATATTAAATGTTAACCCCTTTTAATTTATATTGTTTACAGTTGTTAAAAGATAGCTATGTGACAATGCAATGACCAACAGACATTACTCAGTCCAACAAATGATAGGCATGTAATAGAGCTTTATTAACCAAGGAAATAAATAAAATTCAGGGGATTCTCCACTAGGACATAAGAAGCTTTGGTTGCCTTGTCTCTTTCTGATTAAATAATTGAAAAAATATAAGCTAACATTTTAACTAAAGAGTGTCACTAATATATGCAAGCCATTTTCACTTTAAAATAAAATAATAATCACAGGCAAGATGGATGTTATATAACTAGTAATCATAATGCCACATAATGAAAGTGGTAGATAATGGATTGTAAGGGGTTAAATAAATAAGTCACTGCTTGGTCTGTACTCTCCTTTATACTTTGGACTCAAAAGACAAGCAGTATTATGATTGTTTCAATAATGTGGTTGATTTTTAAATAATTTCAACAATAATATCCACCTCTGACCCTTGCCCATTTTTCTCATTCACCGTTACTTTTCTTGTGCATTGGCATAAAATTCATTTCCATAATGAACAAACCACCTAAGAAACAACTTCATTAACAAGGTTACAAAGACAGTTTATGTGGAAACACAAACTCAAAATTGGCCCCCAAAGTGATTCACCCAGGCAGGTAAAAAGACAGGTTTTACTATTTTCAGAAAGAACATCAGAATGAAATTCTATCAAAGAAAAATGACAGAGAAGAATGGAGAAAGAAGGTTGACAGATCCTGTGTGGTGACCCAGCGGTCCAGAAGACCAAAGCATAGGTGAAAGTGAATGTGAATTTAAATGTGAACCTGGCCTAATGTCTTAATAATAATAATAATAATAATAATCTTTATTGTCCTTATGAAAATTTGTCTTACAATTTGTGCATTACACCAAACAAAAAACATTATAACTATAAGAAACCAAAGTGTACATTCACACCAGACTCACTCATAATTTACATGTGACAGAGTACAAAATATAATGAGTAATTGATCTAATTGTTTTTTGAAAAAGGGTCAATCTTTTATTCAAATCCTCATGAAAAAAAATTTCATTAAAAAAAAAAAATTTTAATTTTCCTTTAGTTAAGTGTTCTAAGGATGTGGCACCTCACTGCAGTTCATGCGATAATATGAAAAACTACTTATTAAATGTTATTTTAAATTATGTCCAACTTATATGCATACTAAATAGAATTTTTCTCTTTAAAAAAATAGTAAACATTTTTTGTGTGTAAATGTAGTAATTAGTGTGACAGAACTTACATAACTTAGTAATACATTTGTAAAAACAAATTGTTTTGACACAAAATCTAAAACCATTTACATAAATGAGTTAAAAATATGGTAAATTGTCATCTCCCCTACTAAAGAGCCTCTAGTGTTTGTTACAATTAATAGTGAATAGTTGTAAAAGTGTATATTTATGCATAAGTGTTTTAAAAAATTCGATTTTTCACTTTTAGAATAGAAAAAAGTAGCCGTTGCATCAGAACAATGAATGGACTAAAATATTATGAAGTCGGATTTTCACTATCTTTTCTAGTTTACGAGATCTAAATGGGACGGACAGACCGACATTTCACACATAACAAATAGCGTCTTTTCCCCTTTCGGGGGCTGCTAAAAACATGGTATCAAATTCACTACACTTACTGTTTGGTTATTTATTGAGAATGCAGTTTCTGAATCCTCCAGACTGAATGTTATTGTTCCATAATCTCCAGAATCTAAATCACTGGCATTGACTTGAGTCACAACGGTGCCAACTGAAGCATTTTCTGGCACATTGAAATGTGTAGCTTGACTTGGAAAATAAGGACTATTGTCATTAACATCAGTAATCTGTAGTGACACAGTCACTGATGTTAAGTTAGTGATGAATTCTGTCCCATTTAGTGCCTCAGCTACAAGCTGTTTTAGCAATAAACATAATTAGGCATCGGCTCTTTAAAATTTGTGCAGTAGCATTCTTATCATCAATAAAAAAAAAAAAACTGAAAATTAACATTATTTTTATTTCAATATTATTATTTTATTAACAGAAGCGAAAAACTTTAAAATATGTAATTTTTAAAAAAAATTGCAAATAAAACCTTAAAATGATAAGCCTAAAGATGAAAACTAAAGCTAAAACAATAAATAGAGAAAAATAGACTAAAGTTGAAATAGAATTTTTGTTTAAAAAGTAACTAGCAAAAATAATCAATAAAAATTAAGTTTCCATCAACTGTAGCTTCCTTTTTTTTAAATTTATTTTCACTACACTAATATAGGCTGCTATTATTGCAAATGAAATTATTATATATTAAATAACATAACTAAAATTTCAATAACCATGAATTCCAAAACGACTGAATATTAGGAAATCCAATTTACCTGAAATGTGATATTCTTTCTAACTTCATAGTCCAACACTGAAGAGTTAACTACTATTATAGTGATGCTTGATCTCCCATTGATTGTTTGGTTTTCATCTGGTAGAGTGGAAAAATCAGTGTAGGAAGCGCCATCTTTTTTTATCACCACACTAAACATGTTGTTTCCAGTCTAATAAAAAAAAATAGAAAACAATTTTAAGAATGCAAACTTTTTAGTTTTTCTATTTAGTTTGAAAAGTTAAATGCCATTGCTTATGGATTTACTCAGGTATTTATCTTGAAATGCTTTATTTCATAATTATTTTTAATAGATCTGATAAATGCCTTTTAATTAACAAATTTCAGTACATATTTACAAAATTATAATTTAGTAATTTACATTATAGACAGCAATACCTTTGGGTAGTAACCTTATGACCTAGTGACATTAGGGGTAAATAGCGCACTGCCAACAGTGAGTGAAAATGTGTTACATGTTTCAGATGTTCCTTCAGAGTTAAAGATAATTTACTTCCTAGTCCATATCTCCCGCACGACAATGGGGGATGGCAGTGGGCAGGGTATGAACCCAGGACCATCAAGAAGTCCAACCGACAGTCCAGCACACATACTGCGTGACCAGGCAATGTAACATTCTTCAAAGGGGTCCCAAGCAAAAAAAGATATTACATCTAGCCCGTACCAAAATATTTTAAAAAGAATGACAGCAAAATTCACCTAACGCACTTTTCATTTATTCTAATCCCTGACCTGATCAATATCCTCTACTTCAATTGTAGAGCTCATAAGCAGTGGAGCTCCTTTGGGCGTATTCTCTGGTACTGTAGCACTATATGTCCCTTGTTTGAACTCTGGCAGATTATCATTGACATCGAATACAGTTATAGACACATGAGTACTGCTGACTGATACACTTGGGTCAAATTGACCTGTACCATTCACCTCTGTTGCCTAAAAAAATAATAATTCTTTACTATAGCTTCTAAAGAGGACAAAAAAATAGTAAGGCTTAGATATTTTTCAAAAAAAAATTCTACTTTCTATATACTCTACAATTTTTATTTTTTAACAGAGGTAGGTTTAGAGTAAACAAATCTGATGATGTCAGATATTTATAATATAAATTATTTGGCCCTCTCACTGATTAACTCTAAACTTTAAGATATGAAAATTTAACCTGCTATAACTTTCCAAGTACATTGAACAACTATGCCATTTAATGATAAAAATAGCACTGAATTAATTTATCGAAAATAATTTTGTAATCACAACCCAAAATGTTATTTAAAACTGACATTTCAATGACTAAAATTATAAAGTTATCCTTTTTTACTTCACACGCTGGATATATATCTATATATCTATATCTATATTTATCTATCTATCTATATTATAAATATATATAACTCTTAATGTTTAAAAAATATTTTAAAGTTGCTTACAGTAACAGTAAAAAGATACAGTCCTCCACGACTTCTTACTGTAAGATTATCAGCGTCCAGAATTTTACTGACTACAATGGTATCATTCATTAAGTCAATAGAAAATGGAAAATCAGTATCTGTATTTCCTGTCAAGTGCAAACAATCATATAGCATAAAAGTTTTTTTAGTTTGTATCAATAAAAAAATATTTAAAAAACAAACAAAAACAATCTTGATGATCCTAGAATTCAAAAATCTTTTAATTATAAATTATGCTGATTTTATTATATTGGTTATGTTATGATTATAGCATTATGATTATGCAACTAAATTATGATGCTATGAATTGCCCTCATGCTGCCCTTGGAGAAATGACCAGTACAAATTAAAAATTCCCCTTTCAGAACTTGCGATCTATAATCGGGCAGATGGTGTGAAAGTAATCTGTTTCTGTGGTTCACGATTAACGATGGTGTGACCAGCACAACCACCTGTAAACTTGTTTAAAAATTTAACAACTCACAGTGAAATTTAAAAATATCTAATTACTTTTTTTTACCTCATGATGTCTTAATTGTTTCACTTACCATCTGTGATGGTATACTGAACTTTGTTAGGAACAGGTACTCCTCTATCTCCATCTGTAGCCTTCAGTTGTATGACAGATGTGCCCTTAAAAAAAAAGAAATCTCAAAATAAAAATATCATTTTAGACATTTTAGTATTAAAGTTCTAATTAGAACCAATACTGAAAGAAAATGTTCATGCATTCATAAAACTTAATGAATTTTTTTTTTCTAGTTTAATATAACAATGAGCAAATAATATTTTTAAAAGTTTGTTTTTTAAATCAATTCATACTTTATGAAGCAGATGGAAGACTTGGATCTGATCAGAATGGATCAGCAAATTAGATTGGGTCAGTTTGAATCAGATCTAACCAGATCCAAAGCAGATCTGAATAGGACCTG
This sequence comes from Biomphalaria pfeifferi, assembly GCA_030265305.1. Taxonomy (NCBI): domain Eukaryota; kingdom Metazoa; phylum Mollusca; class Gastropoda; family Planorbidae; genus Biomphalaria; species Biomphalaria pfeifferi. Next base: position 1,166,583 of record JASAOG010000107.1, on the reverse strand, counting down.
ATCAGTTCAGAGTGATTAATTGAATCTCTTCAGATTGTAACTGAAAAAATATTGGACAATATGGGGACTACATCCACAACATTTATGTTTTAGCCCAACACTCTAGCAACATCACTGCTAGTTTCATAAAGAAAATGTAAGCTAAAGCAGGAAGTGAAAAAACAAGTGAAAAAAAACAACGTCAGAAGGACAGGTATTTTTCTGTACAGACTTCTAAGTATACGAAGAGAGATGAACACTTACAAGGAGCTGGTTTTCATATATGGTTGTGATATAAGGCAGCCCATCAAATACAGGTGGTGTATCTTCCACATCAATGATAGTGATAAATAAATCAACTGGATCCCCTCTACAGACATCTGGTGAAGCAGTGCATATACAGGCAACGCTTGGACACATTGGATTGCCATTGTCCTGGATAGTATTCATATGTGTTGAAATAGATTTAAAAAATACTTTGTAAACAATCTTGAAAAAATATAGATGTTCCCTCAGCAAAGAAGATAATTAGGCATATATATTTGTTAATTTAGTCATGCATGTAAATAAAAGATTTCTCTACTACGTCAATGATTTTCCTGGCTGAATCAGGATGGCTGCCTGGTCATGTGATATGCAGTCTGGATTTTTGTCATGATGATCCTAGAATTCAAACACTACCCCAAATCCCCAAGCATCGTATGAGAGGTTTGGGTTAGGATGTAATGATAATAATTCAGAAAGAAAGTCTGAACCATTTAAAACAAACCCGCTCTATGGGAAAAAAAGAATCCAATAGAAAAAAAATGCCTTTGAAAAGGGAAACAACTAAAGCAAAGCTAAAAAAAAAAATTTTCATGGCATACATTTAACTTATATATTGTAAATAGCCAAAAGAATGCTCATAATAAATTCTTTATTTGTAAGTAACCTTTAAAGTACACTTAGCAGTTAAAAGTTGATACATACCCTGGAATACACTTTGAAATGGTAAAAGGACTTGGTTTCATAATCAAGTTTTCTTTTCAGATGGATGATACCAGTGTTAGAGGTTAGGGAAAACGTCTCATTGTAGTCAGCATCATCTTGCTGTTGTCAAATAAATATCAGGATATAATTAACAATTAATATCAGTCAATGATTCAGTATAACACAGCAAAATCCTGTAGAATCTTTGGCTGTTTGGTATAAACCTGTTGGCTACATGGGGGTATTCATGTTCAAATTTCAGACTAACATTTTTGTAAAGACTTGTGTTGTTTTTCTTAAGGGTCTCTAGGTAGAGAGGAAAAATTCTCCACAATACACCCACCTCACCATTTCCACAAAATAGATTGGACCAGATTCCACTGATACTACTATAGGAACATGGAAGACTGACTATACAAAAGCAATATTTATAAAAATAATTAAATCCTTATTTAATTTCTATAAAATAGAAATTTTCATTTCTATAATGAAAAATACTTAAACTCTAGTATAATAGTAGAATCAAGACTTATTAACTCTGTACTATAATAAAATAAGATACTAGAATTTAGACACAAGAATGAGGCAGACTTTATAGATAAGAAAAAAAACTAGTCAAAATATGTCAATTAATTATAGTCCTTAACATTGTTGTGATTGCTGACATTGCAAGTGTTAAAAGTTTTCAAAAGATGTTGGAAATTGCTTATGAATTTTTGTTTCTAATGTAATGTGTTTGAAATTGTTTAATTTAATTGTTATTTGAATGACTTTTTAATAAGTAGGGTTTTTTTTATCCATACAGTCAGTAAAGAATCCTAATAAGGTACTTTTTCTATTTCTTTTTTACATAGATATTTATAACCAATGATTCAATACTATGTACAATTTATTCATATAGAGAGTCATCAGATTTTAGTTATTTCTTTTCAACATTTCAAAGACTAAAATCACTGAAATATAAATATGTGATAATTTCCAAATTTATATCATTTCCTGGGCATTGTCAAAATTTAATATTTAAGTCACCAGCCAATTAATGTAAAATATAATGAAAGTTATCATATAGACCAGTGTATCCCAAATTTTTTCCTTAATGGAATACTTTGCACATTCTGAGTATTTAATGGAATAGTTTGCTTATTCTTTAAGAAAGATTAATTACCATGGTGGCCTACTAGTTAATTATTCCAGTAGTTTGTGGAACACCTAATCAGGCCTTGCAGAACACTAGGGTTTAGCAGAACACTAGGGTTTAGCAGAACACTAGGGTTTAGCAGAACACTAGGGTTTAGCAGAACACTAGGGTTTAGCAGAACACTAGGGTTTAGCAGAACACTAGGGTTTAGCAGAACACAGTTTGGGAAACACTGATATAAACAAAACTGAGGCTATTATCCAACCAATAGTTTACATTAGACTAACAAAGACACAACATTGAACTTACAGAGCTGCTGGCCTGACAAGAAAAACAAGGAAGAGATGTTTGAAACAAAAATGTTGTTTTCATTCAAGTATTGAATTGGTAATAATATTGTTTAATGCATCTAGGAATAAAATCATCATTTTTGTGCTACTGTTGTAAATCTAAATCTGCAAATTTCAGATTACTTCCCTTGTCTAGAGGCTAAGTGCGCCTGAACTTGGCTACCTAGAAGGAGGCTCGAGGTTCGACACCCGACTGGGGCAGAGTTGTGTTTGCGGAGCGCCTAAAGGCAGCACGGAAAACCAACTCCTAGATACCCCCCCCCCCCCCTCGGCCCACTGATCCACAAATGAGATTGGACCAAAGCGCTCTGAGCATGCTATAAGCATGAAAGTAGCGCTATAAAAAAGCCATACTAAAAAAAAAAAAAAACTTAATGCTTCAAAATACAGTCAATTCAGGTTGAGCTACCACAGAATCATTTTAATCCTTAAACTGGCTTATTTGATTATATGAACATTTTCTGAGTTACAAGAAATTTTGTCCGTAGTTTAGGTTGCATTCTGAATAAGTTGCAGGTCTAATAAAACAGTTTGATTAATTATCTTTGACCGTAATACCTTCAACATTCTTTCTGAACACCAAATACTCTACCCTTAGTGATGTCACATAAATGCATAGTCCAATGTCATTAAGACAAGAAGTAAAGAGAAAGGCTTAAGATCAATATATTGCTCAACTATCTCAAACCTTGTCTACTTCTTCTTCTTCTTATATAATACAGACGTTACTTCAAAAAAGAAGATGATTACGTCCTACGTGTCATGCATTTAGTCATGCATATTAACCAATGACTTAAATTCTGCCAAGTCACTGGTTTTCCTGGCTAGCTCAGGCAACCCATTCCATGCTCTAATAGCACTAGGGAAGAAGGAGTATTTGTACAAATTTGTCCTAGCATATGGGACGAGGAATGGGCCTTTATTTTTGTGTCTTTCAGAGTATTTTATTAAGTTTTGTTTTTGTATTTGAAGATTATGGTTCAGTGTTTTATGTATAATTGCTACTTTACTTTTGAGTCTTCTGTCCTGAAGGCTTTCTAAATTTAGTGATTTTACTAATGGTGTTACTCTAGTCAAATGTGAATATTCGTTTGTTATGAATCTCACTGCTCTATTTTGTGTTTGTTCCAGTTTCTTAATGTTTTCTTGAGTTGAGGGGTCCCAAACGGTGGATGCATATTCTATTATTGGCCTAACCAAGGTTAAATAACATTTTAGTTTTATGTTCTTATTTGATTTATAGAAATTTCTTTTAATAAACCCTAATGCTTTGTTGGATTTTTTTATAGTTTCATCAATATGTGGATTTCATGACAGTTTTTCATTTACTATAACACCTAGGTATTTTGCGTTTTTAGTCTGTGTTACTGGTTCGCCATGAATAAGATTAGTGGAATTAATTTGTTTTAGTTTTTTTGTTACTCTTAACAACTGACATTTTTCTGGGTGGAAAGACATGCTCCAATTTGATTCCCATTTCTGTAATTCATCTAATTCTCTTTGTAAAATATCTGTGTCTTGTGTTGTTTTTATTGTTCTATATATTATGCAATCATCAGCAAATAATCTGACTATTGTTCCTCAACTAATGCAATTTGGTAAATCATTTATGTAAATTAAAAATAGTAGTGGACCCAAGACTGTTCCTTGAGGTACACCTGAGTTTACTGTTATTGGTGTTGATTTAGAGCCATTTATTATTACAGTTTGTTCTCTCCCTATCAGAAAATCTTTAATCCACTGATGCTGTGGACCATTAATGCCGAAATATTTTAATTTTTTAAGCAAACTATGGTGGTGAACTTTGTCAAAAGCCTTGGAAAAATCTAGTAAGATAGCATCTATTTGTTCACTATTATCTAAACCTTTTGAAAAATCGTCAATTAGTCCTATTTGTTGTGTTTCACATGATCTATATTTCCTAAAGCCATGTTGGTATGGGGTGAGAACATTATGTTTGTCTAAGTGGTTTATGATGTTGCTACATATTATGTGTTCTAGGATTTTACATGTGATGCTGGTAAGTGATCCTGGTCTGTAGTTTCCTCTGGAGGAATTCCAGCTACCCGTCGCCTCAGCGTGGCTCTCCGGTGGAAACGTCTAGTGGGTGGAGACTAGATAGGCTAAGTACGAGTAGCGAACCAGGCCCGGCCGGGCTTCCCTGGGTGAGCTTTTGTTTTTTTTCTCTCACTCGGGGTTGGGGTGGAAAGAACGCCCGGAACCCAGTCCAAAAAGTCCGCCACGCCGTTCCACATGGGGGCCGTCATCAGTGTCCCGTTAGCTGGAGTGGCGGTCCCTGCACGGAATAGTGGCAGTTACAGTATAGGAATATGAGACAAGCTCCCCGCAGACAGCACTGTTCTCGGCCACTTATAGCGAGAGGACCCAGGACCGGGGACGGTGCGCTGTGTACACGGCACGGCCCGGTTTTGCCCAGTCAAGCAATATGGCCGCCTACCGTTGGGTGCCCTCAGACAGGACAGGGGTGAAGAGCCCCATGTCCAGGCCTGGTGGTTGGATAAAAGCCTTTCTAACCATCAACGGGATGATGGCGCCTACGGCGCCAACGCCCTACTGGACTTCACTGAAGGTCTGTAGTTTCCTGGATCAGATTTTTCTCCTTTTTTAAATAGGGGGGTGACATTAGCTTCTTTCCAGTCCTTTGGTACTCTGCCCTGGTTAAGCGATGCCTGAAAGAGTATTTTGAACACTGGGGCTAGCTCATTGCTTAGTTCTTTGAGTAATCTAGCTGGAATACCATCAGGTCCAGGTGCTTTATTTGGTTTGGTGTTGGATAATAGTTTTTGAATTCCATTTTCTTGTACTACTAAATCTTCTATGTTGTCTACTTGGTTCAAATTAAGAAATATGTCTTTGCCTCCTGGGGCTGAGAATGCTGATGCAAAGTATTTGTTTAGGATGTTTGCTTTAGTTTCATTATCATTATGTATTATGTTATGTTCATCTTTTAATGGCGCTATGCCTGTTGTTTCCATTTTCTTAGACTTAATGTATGTATCTTATTTTCAGTGTAACCTTCTCTGGCTACTGGGTTTTTACAGGTCAAACACCTAAAACACTTTGGACTCAGCCATAAAAAATAACAATAAATCTGGCATGTTTGTTTTTATCTTTGTCAGATTTAAGATTTACAGAGAAAGTTTTTTTTAAGTTATCTTCTAATTTGCAGACAAGCTTAAGTATTTATTTCTATTTTTTTACTGGCTTAGTTAACTGTTCTTATCTGTTGATTTACTACATTAATGGCTGCCTGGTTGTGCGGTTTGCGCGCTGGACTGTCGTTCGGATTTATCAATGGTCGAGGGTTCAAATCCTGCCCGCTCCCATCCCCCGTCCTGCGGGAGGTTTGGACTAGGAAGTAAACTACCTTCAACTCTGAAGCAACTATCACGACCAGATCTTTCTTTAGTCTCTGCTAACTTGGAATCTGTCATAACTTATCAAGTACTAGGCGATATTGGTAGTGACCACCTTCCAATATTACTGACTGCCACTCTTTCTAAAATGAACACCAAGACCACTAAAGAACCACGAAAGTGGTGCTATAGTAAGGCTAATTGGAAAGGATACCAGACAGCTGTCGACAATGCCCTTGAAAAAATCCATGTAGAGTCTAGCTCTGTCGACCTAGTGTACCGTCAAATAACAACAGCTATCCTGGGCATGGCTCAAAAGTTTATCCCTCGAACTTACCCTTGTAAAAAAATTCAAAAAAATTTTGGACGGCTGAAATCAACAAACTTGTTATGGCTCAGAGAAGGGCATACAAAAAGGTCCAAAAGAACCCAAACAATCCAACACTCAGGCAGAAATACAACAGACTCAGCCTACTAGTCAAAACATCTGTGAACAGGGAAAAACGAGAACGTTGGACCAACACCTGTGCAACGTTAAACCTAAGGGATAGCTCTAAGGCTTGGAGTCTTCTGAGAAATCTCGAAAATGCTGGGCGTACGAAAACAGCAACTCCTTTATCTTCACCCAGTGGGGTAACCATCTCATCAAAGAAGAAAATTATCCCCTTGTTGAACAAATATTTTGCTAAGATCAACAAGGCTGCCAAGAAGTCCCCAATGTCCAAAGCCATTGATAAAGCTCGCAAAGCTGATGAAAAAAAAGACCGAAAGGAACCACAGGCCGAAAGTGCTGAAGGAACGATGAACGTCCCCTTCTCGATAGGCGAGCTTAATGCTGCCATAAGGAAATGCCAGCTTAAAAAGGCTCCCGGGCCGGATGGTATCACCCCTGAAATGCTTAAGCATGTAGGGGGGAAAGGAAGGACCGTGCTCTTGGCATTCATATTAAGAACCTGGGCAGATGGTCATCTGCCCAGGGCCTGGTAACGTGCCACCATTATTCCTATACAAAAAAAGGGAAAAGATGCTTCCACTGCTAAGGGCTACAGGCCCATCTCACTCACATCTTGTGTGGGAAAGATGGCTGAAAAAATGGTAAATGAGCGTCTGGTTTGGTACCTTGAGAGTGCCCGTCTTATAGCTCCAGAACAGGCTGGTTTCAGGGCTGGAATGTCCACTATAGACCAAGTCAACATCTTTGTGCAGAGCGTAGCAGATGGATTCCAAAGGACCAAAAGCACATACGCAGTCTTCATTGACTTAAAACAGGCATATGATAAAGTATGGCGGCCTGGTTTGCTTCATAAGATAAGAGCCGTGGGGGTGCGGGGACGGATATATTACTGGATTAGAGACTTTCTACAAGAGCGTACAATCAGAACAAGGATGTACGGAGAAGTCTCAGGGGAAATGACCCTCAAGCACGGCCTCCCCCAGGGCTCCGTCCTGTCATGCGCCCTTTTCACTGCCTTCATAAATGACCTACCGGCTCAGCTAAATTGCCAAAAGCTGCTATATGCTGATGATATTGTCCTTTGGAAATCCGGAAGGAGCGCTAACTCTATACAAAAAGTGTTACAAGAAGATCTCCATAGGCTCTGCTCATACACCCAAAAATGGAGGCTAGAAATAAACACCTCTAAGACGGTCTATTCTCTGCTCACGCTCGGGACTGGCATTCTCAGGCAACCTTTCCAGCTCTCCCTTAACGGAGTGGCTCTCAGCATGGAAAAGCTACCCAAGTACCTTGGTGTAACTTTAGATCGCAAACTAAAAATGTGTGAGCACATCCAGGATGTTGTAAGAAAGGCCTCAGGGAAACTTTGCATTGTGCTGAAGCTGGCATCCACGAAGTGGGGAGCCCGAGCAGACATGCTCCGATCCCTGTATTTAGGAGCAGTCCGATCACAGATAGACTACAGCCTACCTGTGCAAATTTATGGCTCTAGGACTGCTCTTGAACAACTTGATAAAATACAGTCCCAAGCACTAAGATTTGTCTGTGGAACCTTTAGGACAAGTCCAGTAAATGCGGCTGAAATAATGGCTAATATAGGCCCACTAAACCTTAGGAGGGAAAGGTCAGTACTGACCTGCTATGAGCGGTATAAAAGGTTGGATGAATACCTCACAGCTAGAAAACTAGCGGATGGTTGGAGATGCAGAAGACGTATCCAGATGCAGTCTTTTATGCATCATGCCACTAGACTATCTGATGAAGTTGGCCTCTCCACCAACTGACAAAACATTCAACGCTTTCATCCCCTTCCCCCTTGGTGTCGCCCAACGACCCCAGACATACGCTTGAAATTAGTAGACCCTAATGCCAATAAGCAAAGCCGTTCATCTAACGACCTTCAAATCCTAGCTCTGGAGACCATTAATACCTTCAAGCCCAATGCTATTTTTTGCATACACTGATGGGTCAGCATCAATAGATTCTGGAAGAACAGGCTATGGAGCCTACATCGACTTTCTTGGCTCTTACACAGTCAAAATCTCTGGACCATGTGGTAGTGTTTGCAGTTTTGCGGAGACCATGGCAGTCTGTGAAGCCTTAAAAGTCATTGACTCTCAACTCGGCAAAGGACATTTGAGGGCAACACAGATTGTTGTGGTCACTGACTCAAAATCTGTACTACAGACTTTGCAAAGCCCCAGACCATGGCCCCCCAATATCAACACTGTCATCATGGCTTCCCATAACATTAAACAACGCTATGGCACCCCTGTAATTATGCAGTGGGTACCGAGTCACATACGTGTGACAGGCAACACAATTGCAGACTCTTTAGCCCACCAGGGAGGGCAAATTCCACTTACTGATGAGGCTGTAAGCTTTCATCAAGCCCTGGCTATAATACAAAAAACAGAAATGGAAAAGTGGTTTGAGTGCTGGGACAAGTCCCAAAAAGCCTGTGGAGTCTGGGAGCGCATGAGGCGCCCTGACCGCACTTCCCCGTGGTGGAGGCTGTCCAGGCATGAGCAAGCTATTATAGCACAGTGCAGGACAGGCCACTGTCCTGTTGGCTCATATTTCTCGCGGCTGTGGCCAAATTTTGATTCACGGTGCCCCTGCTGCGGGGAAGAAGAGGAAACCGTTCCTCATATTCTGTTTGACTGCCCCAGACTTGCTGATCTCCGTCTCGACAGGTCTGGGAAACCCAAAATTCTCGACCTGTATGGCGACATTTATGCACTACGCAAGACAGCAGGGTTTCTGTCCAGGGCTTTTGCAAGAGAGGATTTGAGCCTCTCAAGCCCTCACTCTAATGGAGTTTGATGATGATGATGATGAAGGAACATCCGAAACATGTAGAACATTTTACAAACATTTTTTACAAATGATACTGAAAATAAAACCCCTACAAGCTTCAAGCTAACATCATCACATCTCCTGGACATCTATGGCAGTTTTAACAATTATGGAAAATGTGATCACTACACTATATATAATGATACTAATATAACAAATTTTCACTTACATTCATGGAGTAAAAAATCTGACCCCCAGACCCTGTGTCTGGATCTGTAGCTGATACAATAAACACTGGTGTAAGTAGAGTAGTATTCTGGGAAGCAATTGTTTTAAAAAAGATTTATCCAAGACAAAATTACAAATTAAAGACAAAAAAATTGGTTTATTTTTATTTTTAAATGAATATTTTAAAACAACGAAATTTAAGCAACAGTTTCAATCCTCAAAAATAAATTGGTCATGAAATCAGGGCATAACAGAAAAGAGGTTGTTTCATATAAAATATTTAATATAGTTAAGTCAAATTAGTCAAACCAAGTATATCTATAAACCTTAAATGTTAAAAAAATATTCATTAAATCAATACAAAGGTGATAGTATGAAAATATCACACTATTATTTATTTATTTTCATGCAGGCTACCTCCAAAAGAGAAAATCTGTAAGGCAGTCCAGTGAAAGTTGGTGGGTTGTCATTGACATCATTGATGATCATCAAAATTTTATAAGTGATCTGAAAGCAAATGTAGAAAATAAAAATGTTAATATAGGTACTTTTCATTCAATATATATATATATATATATATATATATATATATATATATATATATATATATATATATATATAGATATATATATATATATATATATAAACAAAGCTCCACTGATACTAATATAAATATATACATACATACATGTATATACACATATGTACATATGTTATGCTATGGCTGGCAAAAAGGAAGAACTTTTCAATACTGTGAAAAGACAATAGCTGACCTGGTTTCGTCATATTGTAATACATGACTCACTATTAAAAGTCCTTATTCAAGGTACAGTAGAGGGATTGCAAAGAAACGGTCGTTCAAGATATACTGGAAGGATAACATAAAAGATTGATACCCTGCTAAGAACAGCTTCTGACTGGGAAAAGTGGAGGGATTTGGTTACACAAACTGTCACGGCACGCCTACAACAAAAGTTAAGGGACAAATGAGATGAAATATATATATTTATTGAAAGAGTTAAAAAAAAGAGAGAAAAAGAAAACACCTATACTCCTGACAATCTAAACATAACAAATTCTCAAAAATATGGCCTGGTCATGTGATATACACGCTATTTTTAAAACATCTGACTACCCACCAAGTTTCCACCCATGAAAAGTTAGGAAGCTAAAAGCGCCTCAAAAATATATAGCTGTCAAATCCTAGCATACACAGGTTCTTTGTATAAACCTATATATTAGTTTAACCCAAACCTTTACAACTAAGTTTTCCTAAAACTGTCCAATTTAAGCTCTTTGTTAAGTGTGTTTTAGACAAGTTCTGAAACTTAAAAAGAAAAAGTGAACAAATGTTCAAAGAAATGCATATTTTAAGCTAAAGAATTTGTTGCAAATATTATTGACAAAAGTTATCCATTAGCTAATTATATACTTAGCACTAATGGTATAATCAAAACTGAACAAATCCTACCTCAAATAACAAATCCTTTATCTTAACATGTAACTGCCTTACACTTGGGCTCTGAGAAATACAGTTAAAGAATCATTGCAAAGTAAAGTATTATCAGCATTAACTAAATGATTATTTTATTAAACTCAATCCTTTGTAAAGTTTATTAATCTAAATTGAAGTAATACACTTTACTTAATGCCAACTATGTCAACATACTAACATTATCTCTGTCAAGCTGAGTTTTGAGAACTAAGCCACAAGTGTAGATGTTACCACTGGATGAAAGTTGTGTAACATTGACAAGTGAGTCAGTGTCAGAGCTTCCAGCGCTGTAATAAAACAAAAAGACAATTTTACAAAAACCATAAAAAAATGTAACTCATCCAAATTTGAATGATAGCTACTAGGTACAATAATAATTCAAAAGGGGTGATTATATAAGAGAAGAAAGACATTTTTACCTAAAACGTCCAATAACCCGCTAAGCTTGAGATCTATATCTGTTGTCTTTTTTTCCTAAAGGGTCCAATAACCCGCTTAGCTTGAGATCTATATCTGTTGTCTTTTTTTCCTGAAGCGTCCAAAACCCGCTTAGCTTGAGATCTATATCTGTTGTCTTTTTTTCCTAACACTTAAACCTTTTGATTTATGAGGCCCGACTGAAAAAGGACGATGGTTAGGCGTAGGGTTAGCTATTCTGTTGAAAAAACACCAGCAACAGAAACACCAAACAGCCAATCAACATATTTCACGGATCTAGGAGAAGATGGACCTCGACATGAAAGGTCAAGGGCCGTATTGTGAAAGCCAGAGTTATCTAGAAGCTTACAGATATAAACCCTTCATCTCCATCAGAACAATCACCACTATAGGTATTGTTATATGTTTAGACTTTAGATTAAGGGTAAGGTGATCGGGAATTTCATTGGAGTGACGAGACCATAAATAAATATAATTTTAAACGGAACTAGGGAATGATGGGATATTAACAAAAATAAGGAATTATGGGAAGATGAGGGTTAAGTAACGAACTCACTCTTTTAGCAAGCAAGATGTTAGTTTTGTTTTAGAACTGAGACATTAGGACTGTGCCCTATTATTGTGTATTAAATAATATTTCTCAAGTTTATAAAGTCTTATCAAGTTATTCATAGACTTTAATATATGTTGTGTGGTTTAGTAAGACTTTAAGTGATTTACATAAAATATCTAGATCTACAGTTTCAACAAAACACCACATTCAACGGTATATGGAATATCCGGACCACATACGAGACACGGAAGACAGCGCAAAGGACAGCGGAGATGATCAAGTTCAATTTCACCATCTTAGAAATCAAGTCAAGATAGACTGGCTCCGGGCAGAAGCGATAGACTTCCAACAACACACTCATTACAGTTCAAGGAAAGGTGCTGGAAGAGGCGAAAAGCTTCACCTATCTTGGCACTATCCTGGACAACTATTGTTATGGCATGATTAGGAATTAGTTATTTGTTTCGGAAATAGGGGAAGTTTTGACTTAGAGAAAATGACGTGACTAGTAAAAACAAGACTAGGTTTTAGGCAGAGCGAAATATCAGCCGATGTAAACAGACTACTTCCATGATGCTTAAGAGATAGGAAGCTTGTTATGAACGTAGAGAGTTAGCTGACATTCGCCGGTTCCCTTCATTGTTATTCAACTTCTTGTTCAGTATCAGCGTTGTGTAACTCGTATTGATTGTTCGGCCATTCGCCGGTGTTATTGGATTTCATTGAGTGTTACCTCCATTTGGTTATTTACAGTAGACACCACGGAAGCGCCTAACACTATGTAGGAACAGATGCAGATGTGAGAACATGCAATAGTGAAGCTGAAGCAGCCTTCCATCAGCTGAAAAACATAGTGTGTCCAGGGAAATAAGTACCACCACCAAGTTAAGGCTTTTCAACACAATTGTTAAGCCAATACTAAAAAAAAAAATATAATTTTTAATATAGCGCTACTTTCATGCTTATAGCATGCTCAGAGCGCTAATATCCAATCTCATTTGTGGACCAGTTTGGGGGGGGGGGGGGGTATCTGGGAGCTCAGGAAAAAAAACTCTTCTCAAGTCGTGTGTCGAACCTCGAGCCCCGTTCAAAGGTAGCCAAGCCAAGCCAAGTTCAAGCGTACCGGTATTTAGCCTCTCAACCACGCTTCGCACTACAACTACTACTTGATGAAACAATAAACATGCCTCATGAAGATGCTTAGAACAGAGCAGCAGCCCATTGAAGGAGATATCCTTTAGAAACACTTGCAATAGATAGGTCACACCCTTTGCAAGCCTGCATCCAACATCACAAGACAAGCCCTTACCTGGAACCCCCAAGGAAAGATGAAGAGGAGACAGCGCAGAAATAGGTCTACATAGCGCCTAGATTTGGTAGCAAGATCCCAGCAGATGTGCAAGATATGGGGACAGTTGGTGAGACTGAATGGGGTTGTAGGTCCATGCCCCAGACGAGCTCGAAGTGGGAGATTATATAATTGTTAATATGCCAATGATGCTTTAAAGGCGAAGTTTGGATTTATCAATTTAAGGTAAAAATACGAGTTGACTAATTAGCATAAAGTTCAGTAGCCACTTTTAAACTTTTTTTCATATCCGAGAAGGAGAGAATTTTAAAAAATACAGAGTTAAATATTATGTTTATATTCATAAAAAAAAATAATACTCTCTTTCTTAACATTATTATTCATGAGAAGCCTCATAAAAGATTAATACATTACAGATTTTTAAAAAAAAAATATCTGTTGGATTTCTTTTTTCTCCTCACCTGAAAGTCAGCACATCATTATCAGGGTCAGTGGCATTGAATCGATAAATTAGTGAACCTGCACATGAAATGATTTAGTTACATTTGTATTGTATAGGAAATTGTAATTTATATGAATTTAAAGCTAAATAAGCATCTAGCATAAATATAGCAGCACAATGGTTAGAATTGTTACATCGTTAATAACCCTGGGCTAGTTATCGTCTGATATCAAATTGGAATTGGCAAAATAATTTTCTTGATCATTGCCCTTTTTTTTTTATTCCCATCTTTCCAACCACTCTTAGCTTTTTAAAGCTACAACTAGATCTAGATGTATATCATATTGACTAGCACTGCAGAAAAAATCAGTAATGATCTAGATCTTGTTTTATAAAACAATTAAGTCCATAGAGGTGAAATTAATGTGATACAAGTTTCCCAATTCTTACAACACAGTCTGTTCTTTTGTACAGAATAATCTGCAACGAGTGCCAGATATCTAAGCAATGTCAAGGACGTTAAAAGAACTCAAAAGCTGCCAACTAAAAAAAAATTTATAAATTTAAGAGATTTATAATTGGATTCTGCTCAGCTAAAAAGTACACGTTTTTTTTATTTTATTCGACTTTGTTTTGTACACCTTTAGTGAAATACCAGTAGGGCGTCGGCGCCGTAGATGCCATTATCCCGTTGGTCGTTACAAAGGCTTTTATCCAACATGGGGCTCTTCACCCCTGTCCTATCTGAGGGCTCCCAACGGTAGACGACCATGTTGACTGAATGGGCAAAGTCGGATCGTGCCGTGTACACAGCGCCCAGTCCCTGTTCCTGGGTCCCACTCGCTATAAGTGGCCGAGAACAGTGCTGTCTGCGGGGAGCTTGTCTCATATTCCTATACTGTAGCCGCTACTGTTCCATGCGAGGACCGCCACTCCAGCTAACGGGCGTTCTTTCATTCCCAACCACGAGTGAGAGAAAAAAAAAAAAGCCCACCCAGGGAAGCCCGGCCGGGCCTGGTTCGCTACTCTTACTTAGTCTATCTAGTTCCACTACTAGACGTTTCCACCGGAGGCGCCACGCTGAGGCGACGGGTAGACGGAATCCTCCGGATTTCGTACACCAGATACACCAAAAAAGCTTGTTATTTATAGTTTTTTCTGCTAGGTATGAACATTTAAGTTCTACACATTTTCCTTTTTTTTTCCTTACATAATTCTGATCTAGATTATCGATGGGTAGATCTATTTGTTATTTGATATTAATGATTTTAGAACTTACCTATAGTTGCATTCTCAAATGCAGTAAAGAAAGTATTTACGCTGTTCACAGTTGGTGGTCTGTTGGATTGTGACTCCACTGATGACGATAGAAATACATTTTAACATTAGTTTAGATTTCAGTCATTGGTACATATCAACATCTTTAGCCAATGTAAACACGATAGACTTTAAATTGTGAATGTTAGGTGAAAAAGTAATCTTGATCGAAGAAAGTTTCCAGGTCACAGCAATCCTTAAGTATTAATTAAATAATTAAGCATCATTAAGTAGAACATTGATACATTGCTTAGCAGTAATCATTATTAATTAAACATCCTTTGGGAAGATAAAAGAGCTAAGTCGTTGTTTTAATTCTACAACACCTTAGTCAACCGGCGTCATGATTGTTCTAAAAGCCCACAGGTTGCGACGTCGCAGGTCAGTGTTGAGGCCTGGAATATGGGGCAGATGATTTAAAGGTCATCTGTATCTGTGGTCCACAGCACAACCACCAACCGCCTTAACTTTCCCCAACTAATGAGCCCATTAGAGCTGGGTGAACTGAGAAGGATTCGAACCCGGGACCTCGGTTCGAAGCCAAGCACTTTACCACTCAGCCTCCTCAGGATGTCGTCGATAAACTAGTTATTTCAAAGTCATTGAGGTCAACTACTGTTTCTAATTTACATAAATGACCTTTCTAATTACATTAGTTAAGAAGCAAAATTAAAACGATTGAACTATAGGATAGTATATGTCCCTAAATTGAATCAAGAAAATCAACACCAAATACTGAGTGATCAATTTATCTCATCATCATCTGTGTCCTTTGACTTCCCTCATAGGGATGCTATAACAGTTCACGTAACCGAATTCCTCAATTTTTCCCAGATCAACCGTTGTTCTTAACAAGACATTAAGAGAAAGGCAGGTCAATTCTTTTACATGTTTTCAGCCAGCTTTTATTTCGGACAAGAGATAAATAACAGTAATGACAATCAATCGAAATCCTTCTTTTAACCAAACATTATACCAATGATTAAGGAACAAACAAGTAACATAAAAAAAAAGGTTGTGCTTGTTTTTTTTTATCCATTCCTTCTTTATAAAACTGACAGTGGTCTATAATTTCTTTATAAAACTGACAGTGGTCTATAATTTCTTTATGAAACTGACAGTGGTCTATAATTTCTTTATGAAACTGACGGTGGTCTATAATTTCTTTATGAAACTGACGGTGGCCTATAATTTCTTTATGAAACTGACAGTGGTCTATAATTTTTTTATGAAACTGACAGTGGTCTATAATTTCTTTATGAAACTGACAGTGGTCTATAATTTCTTTATGAAACTGACGGTGGTCTATAATTTCTTTATGAAACTGACGGTGGTCTATAATTTCTTTATTAAACTGACAGTGGTCTATAATTTCTTTATGAAACTGACGGTGGTCTATATCTTCTTTATTAAACTGACGGTGGCCTATAATTTCTTTATGAAACTGACGGTGGTCTATAATTTCTTTATGAAACTGACGATGGTCTATAATTTCTTTATGAAACTGACGATGGTCTATAATTTCTTTATGAAGCTGTCGGTGGTCTATAATTTTTTTATGAAACTGACGATGGTCTATAATTTCTTTATGAAACTGACGGTGGTCTATAATTTCTTTATGAAGCTGATGATGGTCTATAATTTCTTTATGAAACTGACGGTGGTCTATAATTTCTTTATGAAGCTGTCGGTTGTCTATAATTTTTTTATGAAACTGTTGGTGGTCTATAATTTCTTTATGAAACTGACGGTGGTCTATAATTTCTTCTTGTAATGTTTCAACACTGTAAAGATTTCCCCGAGTGAGCTTGCACAATCAAGTTCGTCTATTATGGTCCAGCTCATTTCTACATAAAACGGTTCACAACATGTTCCTGAAGGTCTATTTATTTATTCAAATCTTTACTGAATACAAAACACAATAGAGCCTGTTAGCTTTAAAATGATACACTTGTAAGCACAGGAGATTTCCATGACTTTTTCGTATATATTCTGCAATTTAATAAGTACACCTAGAATTAGCACGGGGCCTATAGGTTGCAGTGGCCTAAGACCGGCCCTGTCTCTATTCTAGTATTCATAGTCACTTTTAATAGAACCAATAAATAAGCTTACTTACACGCTCAGCTATCAGAGACAAGTGCTGGAATATCCGCTAACAGCAGGCTCAAAATAGCCTAATTTAATTTTAAGATGATTATATTTTGCAAGATTATAACGGTCGAACCAGAGTTTTTCACTGTGTGGCCAACTACCTATTATTTTTTTCGCAAGATATAGCCTACATAAACTGTCAAATTTCTAGGAAAAATTGTTAGAGCCGTTTTCAAAATCCATGCAGACCACAGTGTCCATCCACCAATGAAGAGTTTGCAAGCTCATAAGAAGAATGGGGACCAAGAAACAACTAATAAAAAAATTAAGCAAATTAAAACCACTGGGCTCAGTAATAGTGCATGATACATTCTGTTACGTATCTAGGTAACAATGCCTAGATACTATTGTTTTTTTTTTGACCTGTAGGTTGTCTGCCCCTTTGTGTAATAAGTTTTTTTTTTATTTTATTCTTCAAGAGTCAAGCCACACAGACAGTGACCGGTCCTTGACCTATGTGTGTACCTCTGGTTGAAAGGAGGGTGGGTTTTTTTTTTCTTTTCTTCTGTCTCTTTGAAGAGCGTTCTAGATCTGGGTGTTGATGACTTTCTGTTCTAGAAATTACTAGATATCGACGCGCGGTAGATTATATAAAGACCGCTCGCGTAACGTTGACAGACAGACATACGGAGACAGCCGTGAGACAGAGTGGCGGAGACATTGCGTGACCCGTGCGTGGTATACCAATTGATCGTGTAAGTTAAGATTTTTCTTTTTCAAGGCCTTGCTTGTATTTGTAGTTATATTTTCAAACTATTGTATTGTAATATTTTTACATACCAATTTTGTAAAAGGGTTTTGGTCAACCCTTCCATTTTGTATTGAGTTATATTATGATTAAACATTAAGTTGATATTTTACCTTCCGATTTCTTGTGTCATTTTTTGTTTGTTATTCATTGTAAGTCTTTGATTAAATTCAGACTTAAGATAAGTGACACAACTACCTTTTTCTATTGTCACGTTCCCCTAGGCAAGCCATTTAAAAGTAGAATTCAATTCGTAATACGTGACAAAAGAAGTTTGGGGGCTCGTCCGGGATATTTTTCTGAACCTATTTTCGTCTTACTTGAGTAATTTTGTAAAGGCGAAGTTGACTTTAACAAAAAATTTTTTTGTGTCAGGGAGTCGGAAGTAAAGTATCAATAGTATTGACCAAACTCTCTTAAGGTTTTTTTGTTGTACTGATTTTGTACTGTATATTTACATTGTATACATTTTTTGCTTGTAATAGTTGTTAGTTAGTCATGGATATTCAGGTTTTTCTTGCAAATCCCTCTGTGAAAGAGCTTGATGCTTTTACTAGGAAGGAACTGGTCCTTATTTTTAAACATTTAGGGTTAAAAATAAAATCAAATGCCCTTAAACAAGAAATCAGAGATAACATTGTAATCCATTATGTAGACGAGGAAGTGTTTTCTGAAGACCTTTTAGAAACCCTTAGACCCGATGAGGGTAAATCAGATTTAGAACTTCAGATAAAATTAAAACAAATGGAAATAGAAGCCCAGTTAGCTTTAAAAGAGAAGGAAATTAAACAAAAAGAATTAGAGCTTGCAGCGGCTAGAGAGCAGAAAGAAATAGAAATAGAGTTAAAAAAATTAGAGTTAGCTGCTAATGTAAGACCAGATTCTTCCCCTGCCAGTCATACTGCTGAAGCAATAAAATTTTTGAAAATAATTCCACGCTTTAATGAAGCCACAATTGACAATTATTTTCCACAATTTGAACTTTCTGTGAAAAATTTTAATGTACCTGAAACTTTGTGGCCCACTTTGCTGTTAACAGTTTTGACTGGTAGAGCTGCAGAGGTATTTTGTTCTTTGACCATTGAACAACAAAAAGATTATAATGTTGTTAAGGCCTTAATTCTTAAGGCATATGAACTTGTTCCGGAAGCTTACCGAAAGCAGTTCAGGGATTGTCGCAAATCGGATGGCCAAACCCATGTAGAATTCCTGCGGGAAAAGGAGCGACGCTTTGAGAAATGGCTCACTTCCAGGGAAATCGGCACCGACTTTGAAAAATTCAAGAACCTAATGCTGATGGAAGAGTTCAAGAGTTGTGTGCGGCTGGACGTCCGTACGCATATAGCTGATCGTGGCGAGGAAGATGTGCACAAGGCTGCAGTGTTGGCAGACGATTATATAATATCACATCAATTTGCCAAGTATACGACGGATGTCAAGCCAAAACAAGTCAAACAGCCTGAGTCCACTGCTAGCAACTCCATCAAGAACAGCAGTACAAATGACAGAAAACCTACTACAAGTAAAGCTACTTGTTCCTACTGCAAACGAGAAGGCCATAAAATTGACGATTGCTGGAAATTGAGGAAGAGAAACGAAAAAGCTCCTTCGAAAGTCAGCGCTTGCACAGTACAGTGGTCGTCGAGGTTTACTCCCTCATCATCAAGTCATATCAAGAATACCTCGACACCACCTGTTTCAAATGTATTGACTGTACAAGACTCTCCGAAAATGTCTCCACGATGTTCAAATGACTCAACAGTGAGTTCTTCAAATTCATCTTTACGATGTTCTAATGACTCAAACAAGAGTTTTTCAAATACATCAAGCCGATGTTCCAATGACTCAAACAAGAGTTTTTCAAATACATCAAGCCGATGTTCCAATGACTCAACCAAGAGTTTTTCAAATACATCAAGCCGATGTTCCAATGACTCTATCCAGAGTTCCCATAATACATCACCCCGATGTTCCAATGACTCTATCCAGAGTTCCCATAATACATCACCCCGATGTTCCCATGACTCTATCCAGAGTTCCCATAAGACATCACCCCGATGTTCTAATGACTCCATCAAGAGTTCTCCAAATACATCCAAAAGATGTTCTACTGACTCAAGAAAGAGTTTCTCCACTGCGTCTCCTAGAGATGTCAATGACTCCAGCGAGAGTTCGACCCAAGTCCAGTCTACATCAACCAAAATTGATGTTTTATTAGAGGATTTTAAGCCTTTCATTTCGGAAGGATTCGTATCACTACCCGGTGATTCTACAAGTCTACGACCTATCACCATTTTGAGAGACACAGGTGCCTCACAATCGCTACTTTTAGAGGGTATCTTGCCCTTGTCAAAATCATCATCGACTGGAAAGAGCATCCTGTTACGAGGCGTAGAGCTTGGATGTATAGATGTGCCTCTACATCTAATCGACATAAAGTCAAATCTCATTACTGGACCGGTTGTTGTAGGTGTCCGACCAACATTACCATTGGAAGGCATCTCGTTGCTGTTAGGCAATGACTTAGCAGGTGGAAAGGTGATAGCCGAACCCATCGTCACTCAAAAACCCGACTTATCTGCCACACCCGAGGAAGACCTAGAGTTATATCCAGCGTGTGCAGTAACAAGGGCAATGAGGTTGAAAGCATCTCAAGAAGAGAACGTCATCAAGGCCAACAGTAACCAAGATGATGTGGACTTGAGCACCACATTCTTTGCTTCTCTTGAAGAAGAACCAACGCCAAATTCTGAAAAGCCGGCATCAACTCGAAAACAGTTGATCGAGGACCAAAAGAAGGATCCAGAGCTCGCCAAACTCCGAGAAACCGCAATGACATCACAAGAGGCAGAGCTAGCATCAACGTGCTACTACATCCAAGATGATATGCTCTTCAGGAAATGGAAACCTCCAGACGCATCCAACGAAGAAGAATGGAGAATATGCCATCAAATCGTGTTACCAGAAAGATACCGAGCGTACATCATGAATCTGGCTCATGACACACCAATGTCAGGTCATCTCGGCATCCACAAGACATACCACAAGATTATGTCACACTTCTTCTGGCCACGTTTGAAGAAAGATGTCATCCAGTACTGCCGATCCTGTCATGCCTGTCAGATGGTTGGCAAGCCAAATCAAAAGATCCCTGTTGCTCCTCTGAAGCCGATTCCAGCCTTTGAAGAACCTTTCAGCAGAGTACTTATTGACTGTGTTGGTCCTCTCCCAAGGACAAAAGCTGGCAACCAATACCTGTTGACCCTTATGTGTGCTTCAACTCGTTTTCCTGAAGCTATTCCTCTAAGGAACATAAAAGCATCGAACATTGTAAAGGCCTTAATCAAGTTCTTTACTCTATTTGGTCTACCAAAGTCCATCCAATCGGACCAAGGAACGAATTTCACGGCCAATCTTTTCAAGCAAGTCATGACTCAGTTGGGCATCAAACACTGCATGTCGAGTGCGTATCATGCCGAGTCGCAAGGCGCTCTTGAGCGATTTCATCAGACTCTCAAGAACATGATCCGAACCTATTGCTTTAAGCACGAAAAAGACTGGGACGAAGGAATCCACATGCTGCTGTTTGCAACCCGTGAATCCGTCCAGGAATCGTTGGGATTCAGCCCTTTTGACTTAGTCTTTGGCCATTCGGTGCGCGGTCCCTTGAAATGTATAAAAGAGACTTTGTTGTCACCAACAGCCACTGAAGGACTTTTAGACTATGTAAGTAAGTTTAAAACTAGACTTTATGATGCTTGTGTTCTGGCCAAAAATAACTTACAAAACACCCAATCCAGCATGAAACGCTGGTATGATAGAAAGGCCCGTGTTAGAGAATTTTCTCCCGGGGATAAGGTGCTTGTATTTTTGCCCATACCAGGTCAACCCTTGCAAGCCAGATATTTTGGTCCCTATGAAATTGAGACCAAAATTAGTGACCTCAATTACACAATCAAAACTCCTGACCGTAGGAAAAAGACTCAGCTATGTCATATAAACATGCTGAAGCCTTATGTATCTCGGCCAGATCACTCAAGAGAAGAGTAATTGTGTTTTAAATACAGTCAAAAGTTGTTCAAATAGCCATGTTTCTCCTATTGATGATGATATTGTAAAGGAGAAATTTGGACAATACAAAATACCTAATTCTTTTGTATTACAGAATTTGGATGTAAAACTGTCTCATCTGTCTTCGACAGAAAGGCCAGTTATCATGAAACTCATTAATGAATTTAATGACATTTTTTCTGATGTACCAAAACAGACTAATGTTATAATGCATGATGTAGATGTTGGCGAGGCTACTCCAGTCAAGCAGCATCCTTACAGGGTCAACCCTGAAAAACTTGCCATACTTAGGTCAGAAATCAAGTATATGCTTGAAAATGACCTCATTGAACCAAGTTCCAGTAGCTGGAGCTCCCCATGTGTCTTGATACCTAAACAGGACAAGACTTATCGTTTTTGTACAGACTACCGTAAGGTAAATGCTGTAACAAAGACCGATTCGTTTCCTATCCCTAGGATAGACGATCTCATAGATCGTATTGGTGACGCTAAGTACATCACCAAAATAGACCTACTTTCAGGTTATTGGCAGGTTCCCCTGACTGATAGGGCAAAGGAAATCTCCGCCTTTGTCACCCCTGATGGTCTGTACCAATACAAAGTGATGCCATTTGGCATGAAGAATGCTCCTGCCACTTTCCAGAGAATGATAAATGCCCTGCTTGCTGACATGGAGAATTGCCACGCATACATAGACGATGTAGTAATTTTTAGCCAAGATTTTTCTAGCCATTGTAAACAACTGCAGTGTCTTTTTACTAAACTTTTACATGCAAAAATTACTGTAAACCTGAGTAAGAGTGATTTTTGCCAGGCTTCCATCCAATACTTAGGCCATATTGTAGGACAAGGCCAGGTGAAACCTGTAATGGCCAAAGTAGAAGCTATCCAAGCTTTCCCTATTCCTGCTGATCGGAAACAACTCCGAAGATTTTTGGGAATGTCTGGATATTATAGAAAATTTTGCGAAAATTTTTCTGTCATTGCCAGTCCTTTAACAAACCTCCTGAGAAAGAACGTCCGATTTACTTGGACGGATGAATGTCAGAAAGCCTTTAACCAAATTAAGCAGATATTATCTAGCTCCCCTATTTTGATGGCTCCTGACTTCGGAAAACCTTTTAGGTTAGCTATTGACGCCAGTGACACAGGTGTTGGGTCAGTCCTTTACCAAGAAGATAATTTCCAAGTAGAGCATCCTATTTGTTTCTTTTCCAAGAAATTTAATAGACATCAAAGAAATTATTCTACTGTGGAAAAAGAATGTCTTGGGTTGATTCTTTCTATACAACACTTTGATTTTTATATCAGTGGGTCCAGATGGCCACTGGTTGTATTTACTGACCACAATCCCCTTACATTTATCCACAAAATGTCTGGCAAGAATCAACAACTTCTCAGGTGGAGTTTATTTTTACAAGAGTACAACCTAGATCTTAAACACATAAAAGGCAGCGAAAATGTTATCGCCGATGCCTTATCTAGATTGTAAAAAGTATTTTGATGTATATTTTTTTTATATATATCATGATAAATACATTCTGTAATGTAAATATCATTTTTGTAATTATTCTAAAAAGATTTCCATTTCGTGGAAATGTAAACTTTTTATTTTTAGGAGGGAGGTGTTACGTATCTAGGTAACAATGCCTAGATACTATTGTTTTTTTTTTGACCTGTAGGTTGTCTGCCCCTTTGTGTAATAAGTTTTTTTTTTATTTTATTCTTCAAGAGTCAAGCCACACAGACAGTGACCGGTCCTTGACCTATGTGTGTACCTCTGGTTGAAAGGAGGGTGGGTTTTTTTTTTCTTTTCTTCTGTCTCTTTGAAGAGCGTTCTAGATCTGGGTGTTGATGACTTTCTGTTCTAGAAATTACTAGATATCGACGCGCGGTAGATTATATAAAGACCGCTCGCGTAACGTTGACAGACAGACATACGGAGACAGCCGTGAGACAGAGTGGCGGAGACATTGCGTGACCCGTGCGTGGTATACCAATTGATCGTGTAAGTTAAGATTTTTCTTTTTCAAGGCCTTGCTTGTATTTGTAGTTATATTTTCAAACTATTGTATTGTAATATTTTTACATACCAATTTTGTAAAAGGGTTTTGGTCAACCCTTCCATTTTGTATTGAGTTATATTATGATTAAACATTAAGTTGATATTTTACCTTCCGATTTCTTGTGTCATTTTTTGTTTGTTATTCATTGTAAGTCTTTGATTAAATTCAGACTTAAGATAAGTGACACAACTACCTTTTTCTATTGTCACGTTCCCCTAGGCAAGCCATTTAAAAGTAGAATTCAATTCGTAATACGTGACAATTCCAACAATGACCTAATGTCAGAAGTGAACAAACGACTAGCGGCAGGCAACAGAGCTTTCTGTAACACACAACACAAGGAGACCAGGGCCTTCCATGGGGTGTAGCGCCACTGGGATGGATGGTCTCAGTCATTGTAAATCAGTTGAGCAGATTTCAAATTCAAATGTAATTGACGATATAATAAGTAATCCTACAAAACTCTTTTGTTTATTAAAAGAAAGTATTTTTACAATTGGACAACAAAAATGCTATTTATAATTTAAACCTTGGTTAGACGGATATAAGAATATGGAACTCGGGATCCCTTAACTCAGAAGAACATTAAGAAGTACAGAGGACAAATAAAGCCTTGAGCTTTTCAACAGATGAATTCTCATTTGACTTGAGTAACACCATTATTAAAATCAGTAAATTTAGATACTCCAGGACAGATAACTTAAAAAGCAGGGTAGCAATACCACAAAAAACACCGAACCATAAATGTAACTCAGCTATTGAGTTTTATGAGTGTGTAGTTTCTCAACATTATAGTGTATTAATGGACGTGGTCTCTCTTCTCATTGTAGGCCTACTTGTTTACTTCTGCTAGCGCGAAGAACTTACTACTTGCACACTAGACACGAACCGGGTTCAAGAACATCTTGGTGGGCCCCCTCCAGCCAATAAGACAAATTTAGTGTGTGACAAAAATGAGTAATATAAATGTAAAGACATTCCAATGTAAAGATCGTACCTACTTTAAAAAAAAAAGTAATTCGAATGGATGGTTATAAGGTCATACGATGTGAATGAGTGGGCATTGCACCGTATTGGTTTGAAAATCAACCACTGCTTGAATCCGCTGTCAGAATAATTTAAATCGGCACTCGCTGAATCTCCAAGAAAACATTAACATTTTATTTCATTTGTCCTTGACAAAAATTGTTTAGTATGGGGACTTATGTGTCAACAACCAGTCATTCTAATACGTGCAGCATTTTGTTTTTGAAATCAATGATTGTCTTTTACAATACCTAGAACTACACTGTTTAACATGTTGGTTCTAGAATCTATTTTAGTTCTTTTCTGTTCTGAAACATATTGTTAAATCTGAGTGCTTTTGGAGATTTTGAAGATTATGACCTCATTACCAATCTACCCGCTGTCTCGCGGTGCTGTCGGTGATAACGTTTAGAAGCTTAACGTGTAGGACAAAAGGTTGCCACCTAAAGCTAACGAGTTTCTCTTGTCCGAGGGAGAAGGTAAACTCAGGATTCAAACCTCTACTGCCTCCAGATAAATATGAGTTTTAGATCAAGGCATATTTGATAAGAGATACAGTCCGCGCTTTTTTTCCCCTCTGCGCTATTTTAAAGACACCATTTTGTCAGCGCTACTTTGTTGTACGAAATTTTGTAACCCAATTTCAGTTATGTGTGCTTCTGAAAACAAGATTAATTCTAGGCAGTGCTATTTATTATTCAAGTCTATCTTTGTTCGTCCATCCTCGGTATGAGCGTGAAAAGAACACGTAATGTTGCTTTCTCTTTGCTTAAAGTCTAAAACTATAAAATCATAGGGGAGGAAATGTTCACGTCGGATCTATTCAGACAAGGGTTAGCAGGCACGACCTTTTGCTTTGATTCTAAGCTATCGCAGCAGGGCCGGATTTAAGGGAGGGCAGAATAGAGACACTTTGAGTAGAAGACTCGACGACCATTTTCCCTGTAAATAAACGTTTTAACGGTTGACTAAAGCGATATCCAGTTATTTCAAGAGCGTCTGAAAAGCTGTGCGGACTCGAATGTGTGTTATAACTCCTGATTGGAGCATAACAATTTATCCAATGTGATAGCAGTCTGGGTGAAAGCACAAACATTAGAGACTGAATTAGACATAGCTTAAGGAACTATAAAGACAGGCTCGAGCTAAATGGGAGATGGCATAAACACGGCTTGGTGTTAGACCGAATTGATGTTGGAAATCAAGTGCCAGTGCTTCTTGTGACTGAATTAGAGACAGTATTATAAGCGCACATTCTTAAAAGCATGAAAAAAAGCGATATTATTAATTAATATCTATTCGTTTTAAGACACATTAGGAAGTAATATTTAAGAATGTAGTTTAAATATTGGACTATTTGTGTTAGGTTAAATTTTAATTTAGGTGATGGCCAGAGATGGTAGATCTACACGACATAACCACTGCCTGCTACACAAGTAAATATCACACTAGTACTCCGGGTTCAAGAACATCTTGATGGGCTCCTCTCCAGCCAATATGACAAATTTAGTATCTTATCTTCAAAAAAGAAGATGATTACGTCCTGCATTTAGTCATGCATATTAACCAATGACTTAAATTCTGCCAAGTCACTGGTTTTCCTGGCTAGCTCAGGCAACCCATTCCATGCTCTAATAGCACTAGGAAAGAAGGAGAATTTGTAAAAATTTGTCCTAGCATATGGGATGAGGAATATGCCTTTATTTTTGTGTCTTTCAGGGTATTTTATTAAATTTTGTTTTGTTTTTGTCATTAGTATGTGACAAAAAATGAGTAATCTTAATGTAAAGACATTCCAATGTCAAGATCGTACCTTTTTCTTAAAAAAGTAATTATGTCATAACGTTTGATTCAGTTTGGACTGCATATAAGTAATAGTGTCTTAAAAGTCAATGTTTTTTCACAACTTCTTAACAGAGTTAAACGACTTAAAAGTGTTTCAAATGAAATGTTCTTCCTAAGTTCTAATGTGGGCCCCAACTGGCCTTGATCCATAGGCCCAAGCGTAATGAGCTCCTTCGCGCCATGGTTGCTACGCCACAGCTGTGGGCCCCTATTGCTTGTGGGCCCGCGTTCATTGAACCCATTCGCGCCATGGACGCTACGCCACTCCATGTCCATACTATACAAGGTCCGAGTAACAACTGAGGTTTTCACTTCATCAGTCTCAGACCGTTAGCTTTTTACTGTGCAAAAGGCACGAGATGATCAAGTGACTACAAAATCACTTCATGTCACAGTGAGTCTTAAACGAGGCTGTGACAATAAATTACAAATTACAATAATTAATTTACTAATATTTTTTTTTTAATTAATATATTCTTAAACAAATTTAGCCATATCTGTTAATACTGAAGGTTTATTTTCCATTATTGGTATCTGACAAAATAATTAAATACCAGTAATTAATTGACTAATCGGTTCCTTTTCTGTTTCATTGATTCATGACTTGTTTATGCCAATGAATAATTGTGCGAAGTTTCAATTTGTGGGAAAAATAAAGCGTACACACTTTTTACCAGACAGACAGATAGATAGACAGACAGGAAGACAGAGTGAGTTGATATAAGCTTTGTAAAAATACTTAGAAAGACACAAAGATAAAGCACAATTCTATGCTAGCTGCTAGGACAAAGTAGAAATAACAGTTTTTACTTCCCTACTGTCATTAGAATATGGAATGGTTTGCCGGAATAAGACAGAAGAGCTTATGATTTATAATATAAACCTCATCTTATCTTATAAAATACAGACGTGTTGCTAGATAAATCTTGTTATGCATGTTAACCAATGACTTAAATTCTGCCATTTCATTGGCTTTAATGACTGGCTCAGGCAACCCATTCCACGCTCCAATATGGCAAGGAAAGAAAATAGCATTCGTACAAATTTGTCCTAGCATATGGAACGAGGAATGTGCCTTTATCTTTGTGTTTTTTATTACATTTCGTTATTGTATTTGAAAAAAAAAAGTCTATAATTAATATGTACCTAACAAGACAAATTAAAGATTGCACTTACCGCTGAGGAAGAGACAGTAGCTCATCAGGAGATGTTTGGTTATAATGTCCATCGTTTGTACGAAAATTGTCTAAATAATCCAACCAAATTCGTAAAAAAACGCTTCGACAAGGAAGTTTTCTAACTTGGTTTAACTTGGTACAAATTTGTTATCTTTCTGTTATCCAATCAACAGCTGGCCTGATAACAATTAGATCTTAACGGTTCATGTCTTCATTATCACATGTCGAAAGAAGTCCACAGCCTCTTTTTGAAAAACTTGGTCTGAAACAAACAGAAAACGTGTAATACACTGTTTACTACATTTAACGTTATAATCTGTCCGTCTGTCTTTGAGTAGCAACTTCCCCCTCCCCTTTTTTTTTAACACACCAATAGTGTTGTTATTTTCAAAAAATATAATAATGATGGGTGGAAGATAACATAAAATACTGTCTTCATTTTCTTATTTTCTCATTTTCGTTGCCACTCAATCAATGACACATAGATCTATAGTCTAGTCTATTAAAGCTTTCTTTGGCAAATTGTCTGTTTGTCTATTCCTTTTTTCCCTAAATGTTTCTAGTGAACACAAGGAATGGTCTAGTCCAGTGTTGAACAAACTTTTTTATGGGCAAGCCAAAAACTAAAAGGAAAATTTGTAACAGACCACAATAATTCTTCATTTAAAAAATTTACGTCAGGGGACCATAAGTCCCTCTCTAGGCCTGTTACGTAGTTGTTATCCTAGATTGTGGTTAAGTATTAAATAAGCGGCTACTCATTTAAGTTTTAAAATAACATGGTTACAAAGACAGTTTGTGTGGAAACACAAACTCGAAATCGGCCACCCAGGCAGGTAAAAAGGCAGGTTTCGATATTTTCAGAAAGAATATCAGAATGAAATTCTATCAAAGGCAAATGACAGAGAAGAATGGAGAAAGAAGGTTGACAGATCTTGTGTGGTGCCCCAAAGGTCTAGCAGACCAAGGCATAGGTGAAAGTGAAGGTGAAGTTAGATGTAAACCTGGCTTAACTGATTTCTTATAATGATTATCTTATTGATCTAATTGTTTTATATAGGGCCAATCTCTTTAAATCCTCATTAAAAAAAACATTTCGTAGAAAAAAAATGTTCTTGGATATCTTATAGGTATTGTGTTTCCCTTCACTTCACGTGATAATTATGAAAAACTACGTATTAATTGTTGTTTTAAATTATGTTCCACTTACATGCATATTAAATAGATTTTTTCTCTTTATAAATAAAAATAAAAACTTTTTGTAAATCCGATTGCGAACGCAATTGTTATTTTTTTAATAATCGGTCTGGTTTTTCATTACTGCCAGTAGCGGCCTTAAGGGGTAGCAAGTGTGGGCAACCGCGCCAGGCCCCGCGATCGGAGATTTTATTGTCACCAACTTCGAAAATTAAATCAGTTCTCATAAACTAGGACTTGTGACTAACATAACGTCCAATTGGCAGGCTTTAATTTTCAGAGTGAAACGTCATGTTCTATGTTTTATAGTAAAAATAAGACCCACAGCTTAGAGGCGGATTAATGTATTGCAGTGCTTTTTATGTAAAAAAAAAAAAAAAAAAAAAAATGGGTGCCAGTACTCAGTGATGGATTGCCTAACTTTAACTACTAATAAATTAATAATAAACGTTAAAATACAAGAAAAGTAATAATTTTTCCCACATTGAGAAAGGTGCCGGTACGCCGTATCGGTGCGTACCGTCACAAAAAAAGCACTTTTGTATTGTTATTGTTGGAGCGTTAGAGACGGATTAGGCCCGTTAGCGTGATGTGGTAAGGTAAACATAATCTACTCTTACGGCTAAAGGCCCCTCACATGACATGACATGTTTCTGTTATTTGCTTCCAGTTAGCTTGTCTTCAGAGGATTCCGAGCGGCAGATGGCAGTCACCTGCTTTTAATCAGAGCAATGATTAGCATGTGAGCTGTTTGATCGCTGGAGCTGGTCATCTTGTGTTGTCAACTCTGCACCAGGGGAACATCAAAAGAAAACAATTAGTTTTAGTGTCGAGCCATGATCTGCATTATTCTGTGGCAGGGGAGGACACTGGGGAATGGTATGCTGACTAACAATTCACTGCATTACCGTTACTGCTTTCCTTTTCAACAGCCGTTGTCAAATGCAACAAAAAATACTTTTTCAAAAATATCAAAGGGTAATAACTTCACATTTACAGCTATATATTTCAGTACTGTAAGATTTATTTACTCTGAACAATAATCTTCAAATACAAAAACAAAATTTAATAAAATACTCTGAAAGACACAAAGATTAAGGCACATTCCCCGTTCCGTATGCTAGGACAAATTTGTACAAAAGCTCCTTCTTCCCTAGTGCTATTAGAGCATGGAATGGGTTGTCTGATCTAGCCAGGAAAACCAGTGACATGGCGGAGTTTAGGTCATTGGTTAATATGCATGATGCGTAGGACGCAATCATCTTCTTTTTTGAAGTAACGTCTGTTATCATATAAGATAAGAAGAAGACAAATGTAATTAATTAACTAATTGTACAAGTTTTTATTATTATTATTATAGCTTTTATATAGCGCTATTTTCATGCTTATAGCATGCTCAGAGCGCTTTTTGGTCCAATCTCATTTGTGGAGTTGGTTTTCCGTGCTGCCTTTGGGCGCTCAGTAAACACATCTCTGCCCTATCCCCCTTCTAGGCCTCTCGACCACGCTTCCCACATTGGTTCATGCTTTCTTGAATAATTGTGCAAAGCTTGAATTTGATCCGAGAAATGGGAATAGGGAGAAAGGAGACGTGTTCAAAGTTTGTACCAAAGTGGCAGACGGTAATGAAGCTTGGTAAAATAAAATTTGGAGAAATGTGCAAAGATTTTATTATTTTTTTTAAACAGTTTTTTTTTTAATAACCTAAAACGCAAGTCTTTATTTACGCGGTCATGGTATGTGGTCTAAGCTACTATCAAGACTCGCTCTAATGATTTTCTTTACTTAACTACCTTGAGTTTGAGCTAAAACAGTAAGAAACACAACCCACAGCCCTGCATGTTGTTTGACCACACTGACCGATTACACTTTTATATTATTAGGCCTACTCTTACAGCATATGATGGACATCCAATTCTAGGTCTACCTCAGAATCATTCTGTTAAGTTTGATAATGTATCGATAGCTGTACACATGCATACAAAAAATTTAAATACGTCACTTAGAGGGCCCCTTTTATAATAGAATACTATAAAACTTTTAACAATTTAATACTTGCCTTAGTGACAGACATGCGGCCCTTATCTTATAAAATGCAGACGTGATTTAAAAAAAGATGACTACCGTGGTCCTACCGGCCCATTTGGGTAACGGCGCACCCGAATGCCCACACCTGATGCTGATGATATGCTGGAATGCCCAATGAATGGCAAAGCATGGCCGTGCCCTACACACACACAAACTTATTGATTAGCCCATAAATTATTCATATGAACTATATATCTATGACTTTAAGAAATTCCCATACATCATTGAATAGAATCGATATGTCTGTGTAAATATTTTCACATGTTTCGTTTGAGTGAAATTAAGGTGAACAAATATTTTGTTTCTATAGTCATAATTTATTTTTAATGCACAATAAAGATTATTATTATTACTATATCCTTGAGCTAAAGTAATTGATCGTGATTTAGACGTTTAATGATTTCACTTAAAGCCGTTTCCTGGATTGTAGGCCTACTGACAATCCGTTCCCATCAAAAAGGACTCTTGTAAAGAGAAAGCATGTTTTAGTACTATCTGAGTATAAAATAAGACAATTATTTTTGTAATAACTGGGAACAACAAACAAATGTTTACAAAAGACTCAAATATCTTTTTCATATACTGTCCTTATGTAGGCTATACATTAGTCGATTGAGTAGTTATCAGGTTTAGCCCTATAGAGATACACATC
The DNA here is from genome assembly GCA_030265305.1 of Biomphalaria pfeifferi. Lineage (NCBI taxonomy): Eukaryota > Metazoa > Mollusca > Gastropoda > Planorbidae > Biomphalaria > Biomphalaria pfeifferi. The sequence goes on along the minus strand of JASAOG010000107.1, from coordinate 1,134,707 downwards.
AAAACACCTGTACCATCTTTACATCGGGTTCACGAAACAATCAGTTTACAGATCTAAACTCCATACTCATGCCATAGTTTCACTTTTCAGACCTTGCGATCTAAATAGGGCAGATGATGTAAAGGTCATCTGTTTCTGTGGCCCACGGTTAACGAGGCTGTTATATGGCCAGCAAAACGATCAACCGCCTTTATTTTCCAACTCATGTCAGGTACCCAGGTAGAGCTGAGTGGACTCAGAGGCGACCAAAGATACCAAAATAAAAACTCCCTGTCTTCACCAGGATTCGTTTAAGGCACCCCACTCAGCCGTCGTGCCTCCACGCCTGTACCATCTTTCCATAGATTTCAAGATACTATCAGTTTACAGATCTAAACTCCATACAGTAAAAAAAAAAAAACTATTTACATATTATGTTTGATCGCTATTGAATCCAAACTTCCATTAGTCTCAGTAAACTGTTAAAAGTCTGGCACTAAAAACCAGCCCGGGAAAAAAAAGTCTTTATCTTCAGCGCCCTGAAAATATTGCACTTTGCTGATTGACGATCCCTGGCGTTGTTATTGATAACATACTAAATATGGGTTGTGGTACATTAGTCACATACCTGGGCCTTACTTTCTCAATATGTTAAAACAATAGACCTACTGAGAGTCTATGTCTAGGCACGTTTGGCAAGAGATAATTCTAAGAACTTTATCTTTACAAATCAAGATGTGCAAGTAATGGTTAAAGTAGCAACAATAAAGCTGCCAAGAGACTAACGCTAATACAGAGGCAGTAACGTGATCACTAGAAGATGGAGATTTTATTAGATTCATATTGATGAAACTGTCAATAAATCAAACAAAGCATTAGGGTTTATTAAAAGAAATTTCTATAAAGAACATAAAACTAAAATGTTATTTAACCTTGGTTAGGACAATAATAGAATATGCATCCTCTGTTTGGGACCCCTCAACTCAAGAAAACATTAAGAAACTGGAACAGACACAAAATAGAGCAGTGGAATTCGTAACAAACGCATATTCACATTTGACTTCAGTAACACCTTTAGTAAAATCACTAAATTTAGAAAGCCTTCAGGAGAGAAGACTCAAAAGTAAAGTAGCAATTATACATAAAACACTGAACCATAATCTTCAAATACAAAATCTAATAAAATACTCAGAAAGACAAAAAAGACAAAGGCATATTCCTGGTTTTATATGCTAAGACAAATTTGTACAAATACTTCTTCTTCCCTAGCACTATTAGAGCATGGAATGGGTTGCCTGAGCTAGAAAGAAAAACCAGTGACTTGGCAGAATTTAAGTCATTGGTTAATATGCATGACTAGAAGCATGACGAGTAGGGCGTAATCATCTTCTTTTTTGAAGTAACGTCTGTATTATATCGGATAAGATTACTACAAATTACACTCTGACCTGCAGAAAAGGAGAAACAAAAGTTGAGCTGGTTCAGTCATATTGTCAAAAGTCATACCTCAGTGTATAGTAGAGTGAGCACGAAGAAAAGGTCGTCCAAAGAAAAGCTGGACAACGGGAGAGAATGGACCGAGAAGAAAGAAGGGATTAGGTGAACACAGCACCTCTTAGACGAAAGTCAAGTGACGATGATAAAGGTGATGATGATACTATTACAGGGTGATACTATTTAAGGAGGTCAAATAACAAGGAGCGTCAGGGTATTGAAGAACGGAATTCGTTTTTGGGAAAGAGGATTACAATTTGAAAAAAAATTCTGCCAAGAATGAGCTACAATGACGTATTAGGGATGCTTCCTTCCAACTAATGTAAAGTAGTAAGTTAAGTTCCCCTTTCAGACCTTGCGATCAATAGGCAGATGATGACCTTCTAACTAATGATCCATGGCGAAAAAAAAAGAAAAACAAAAAATGGGTTTTAAGAAAAAGTGTACTTAAAAGTTTGATTCGCAAAAAACATGTTATCGGGTTTCATCGTATAATAAACTATAAATTCTTAACTCGTATCTAGATCTAGATTCTATTGACTTTGCATAGACTAGGAAATCGGTTACTGGATTGAAACAAGGTGTGTGAAAGACGGTTGGGGTCTTGATCTTTAAATATATGAGAGGGGACGTTATTTATCGGAAACCTTCAAAAGTCATCAACATTGTTACTCTACAAGAGACCAGCAGGCCTACAGTCCTGTTTTCTAATTATACATGTGTAAGATTAATTTGGATTTACAGAATTTGTGTGTATGTGTTTTGTCAACTGTAGTGACCTAATAAAACACTACAGGAAGACATGTCTTGAAGCTAGGCTTTATTGAACAAGAATGACAAAACAGTTCACAATAACACAGTACACACACACACACAAGCTGACCTGGACACCATGACATTTTTACACACTAGAACAGATCAGTTCACAACACACAACAGGAAACATAAATACACAACATTCACCCCCCGTTTAGTTTCTTTTCGCTCTACTTCTGAGATTATACGAGTGCTGTAAGGGCGTATCACTGGCAGGTGAATTTTGTCCATTTTCAATAATGTTTTCTTCTGCTCTTAAAGCAGGTGGAACCATGTTCTCTACTGATGTCTCTATGTCACCCCTAGAAGCCACTGAGTGTTGGGAGACACCCGGAGAAGTCTCAGTGTTACCAGGAGCCAGTTGATGTTGAAAGACCTCAGAAGATGTCTCAAAGTCTCTTGGAGCGAAATCATGTACTACGGCCTCTGAAGATGAGTCGCCTCTCGGAGCCAAATGGTGTAGTGAGACAGTTTCTTCCCGTCCATTTGGAAGAGGTATGTGGGCATAGTTCTGATTAGCTTCAATAAGCTCCACTTCATCTACCAGCGGATCATATTTGCTTTGCCATGCATGTCTTATCAGGACAGGCCCTGGAACAGATAGCCAGGTCGGCAGAGAGGCACCACAGGCGGACCTTCTTTTATAGGAAAATAGTCTTTCGTGAGGCGTCATGTTTGTAGCAGTGCATAGAAGAGATCTAAGTGAATGGAGAGCGTCGTTTAGGGCTAGCTCCCATTGTGTATTAGGTAGTCCTCTTGACCTGATGACAAGAAGAACTGACTTCCAGAGAGTCCAGTTCAGTTTTTCAACTTGCCCGTTTCCTTTGGCATTGTATGCTGTGGCTCTGCTTGTTACTATGCCTTTACCTCTGAGGAAAGATCGTAGCTCTTCAGACATGAAGGCTGAACCCCGGTCGGAATGTAAATACGAGGGCGTGCCGAAAATGCTGAATAGGTTTGTGAAGCATCTAATTACTGTTTGAGTACACATGTCAGGACATGCATATGCAAAAGGAAACCTTGAGTACTCATCAATAATTGTCAATAAATAATTATTTTTAGTGGTAGAAGGGAGTGGTCCCTTAAAGTCAACACTAAGTCTCTCAAATGGTGATGTGGCTTTTACTAAGCTGCCGGCAGATGGTTGATAAAAACGAGGTTTTATCTCTGCACAGATGGGGCCATTGTTTACTACAGTTCTTATTTCTTCTGCATACGGAAGGTTCTTTGACCGGACGAAATGGAGCATTCGCACTATGCCAGGATGACAAAGAGTGTTGTGAAGTTCTTTCAAAGACCTAGGGGTGGTTGTACTTGCACAGAATCCACGAGAAAGAGCATCGGCGGCCATGTTGCCAGCCCCCGGCCGGTAACACCCATCCAAACTGTACATTGATAGTTTTATTCTCCACCTCTGAATTTTGTCGTTTTTTATTTGACCGTGATGGCGAGGGTTTAGCATGAGGACCTTTGACCCGTGGTCAGTTTGAAATGCGACCCTAATAGAAAATGTCTCCATTTCTTGATTGATTCCACGATAGCCATTGCTTCTTTCTCTACGGAGGATTGACGTCTCTCGCTAAGAGATAGTGTTCTGAAGAAGAAGGCAACTGGTCTTTTGTTCTGGGATAATGTAGCGGATATAGCGATATCCGATGCATCTGTTTCAACCTCCAGCGGCGTTTTGTGGTCTACATTAGTAACAACAGCCATTTCTAGTTCTTTTTTTAACGCTTGAAATGTATCTTTGACTCTCTCAGGGAGTGGGAAAGTTCTGTTGTGTACTAAAGGATGGATCTTATCTGAGAAATGTCCTATCCAGTTGGCATAGTAGGAGAATAGATCAACAGCTCGCCTTTGTGCATTTAGGTTCTCGGGTGGAAGAAGTTGACGCAAGGGCAGTAGTCTGTCGGGGTCTGGCTTCATCCCATTATGGGAGACTTCATAACCTAGTAATCTTATTCTTGAGGATGCGTATGCACACTTTTCCTCATTAAGAGTTAGTCCATATTTTTTTATAGCCCCAAGAAATTTATGCAGATTTTTATCATGCTCTTCTCTGTCCTTACCACAAATGGTAATGTTATCAATATAAGCATATGTACCCTCCAGCGACTCTTGTTCTATGATCTTGTCGATTGTCGTTGAAAACAGGCTACCTCGTTAGTTACTTCTACAGAATTGGTATAATTTCCCTCCAGCTTCAAAGGCAGTATAAGGGCGATCAGTCTTCCTTAGAGGGTTCTGGTGGTATGCGTTGCGAAGATCAAGGGTGCTAAATATTTCATATCTAGCTATTTGAGAGACCATATCATCAATGCGAGGTAAGGGATAAGCATCCCGAAGTGTGAACCGATTAACAGTTTGGCTGTAGTCCACTACCATTCTTCGTTTGTATCGTTCGTCAGTTGTTATTAAGACTTGAGCCCGCCATGGAGACGACGAGGGCTCAATGATGCCATCTTTTAAGAGTCTCTCAACTTCTGAATTGATGAATAGAGTGTCGTTTGCAGAATATCGTCTGGATTTTGTGGCGATAGGTCGACACTCTAAGCATATTTTGGAAAAGAGGAGCGGGTTCGACATAAGCATCTTTCATTTCATTTAAGACCATTGTTGGTTTAGGCCCCTGAAAAGTGATCTGTACACTCTCATGTTGTTCAAGGAAGTCATGGCCTAAAATAACATCCTCACAGAGGTTGTCAAGTATGTGTAGCTTGAAGTCTTTATAAGTGGAGCCTTTACTCTTAATGTCAGCATTAACATGGCCTCGAGTAAAACCAGTTAGGTTCGTGTTGGCCATAGATATATGTTTTGATGAGTGAAAAGTTTTGAATCTATACTTTCTGACAGCCGATGCAGAAATGTAACTGTCCGAACTACCTGTATCGATGAGGGCATCAAGAATAATGTTAACTTCATTTTCATTACAGCACGAGATAGAGAAAACGCCGCTGAATCAAAGTTATGTCTGTAAACTGTAGAAAGTTTTGATTTGCATACTTTTTTGTAGTGTCCCTTTTTATCGCATTTATTGCAGGTTGCATCTTTAGCAGGGCATTTGCTACGAGAGTGGATAGCACCTCCACAAAAGTAGCCCTTGCCTTGAGCTGCAGCTATGGTACCGGTTGTCGAATCAATCGTATCTTCTACAGCAGAGCAAAGTGGCACTGCCGACGTAGTGGATTGTTGTGCTTGTGGTGTTTGAAAAGTAGTGGCTTGTTGCGAGTTATATGTCACAGAATGTTTCTGTGCCATCTCCAGAGATCTAGCTACCTCCAAAGACTTTGAGAGGTCCAGAGATGAGTACTCTAAAAGTCTCTGCCTAATCTCTGGTGATGACATGCCACTAATGAATGCGTCTCTGAAGGCCTCGTTCTGGTTTTCGAGGGCAGTGACTGCTCTGAAATGACAGTCTTTAGCTAGCAATCTCAATTTTTGAATATACCTGTCAACACTCTGTCCTGTTTCCTGTTTACAATTGGATAGGAGATAGCGAGCATAAACCTTATTGGTTTGTTTGACAGAGTCCGTTTAGTGTGTTTACAGCAGATTCAAAGTCAGTACAGTAAGATATCAATTCGTACACAGCATGTGAGATAAAGTTACATAGTAGATCGAATTTCTCACCTTCTGATGCTGCTAGTTTTAATGCGAATTTTTCAAATGTGTGAAGCCAGTGCTTCCAGATCCTTTGAGCGTCCGGATCATTTGGATCCACCACCAATCTTTCAGGTCTTAGAAAACGATCCATACTTAAGGTTAGAAGCACAATTAATCCACAGGATTCTTGTTCAATAAATTGTAGTGACCTAATAAAACACTACAGGAAGACATGTCTTGAAGCTAGGCTTTATTGAACAAGAATGACAAAACAGTTCACAATAACACAGTACACACACACACAAGCTGACCTGGACACCATGACATTTTGACACACTAGAACAGATCAGTTCACAACACACAACATCAACTACCTTACATAGTTTAAGAAAATGTAGGCCAACCTAAAAAATTCTATAGAGAACTGTTTACTCAGAGTATTTAGTCACCACCAAAGATAAAACTCTTGGAAGAATGCACTGTTGTTCTTACAAGTCAATGACTTAATTTTCTGAGTCTTAACAGTACAAAACGTAGAGTCCCAAACGGAATTCACCAAAGACGCAGAATCAGAATCGATCGAACATATAAAATTAATTATGATCGAGCATCGATTTCTCAAGGCACAATTGTAGCTGGTGAAGTTACTACAGGAACGTAGGGCGGAGGGATTGCTTACTGATGAGGAACATTCGTTGGGGCTCCACTTTAAAGTATTGATATTAGCTTTGATCTAAGTTAGATTTGAAGTAGCGATTGCAAATTTTGATTGGAGTTAGATTTTGATATATATAGGTGCTTGACTGCATTGGAAGTGGACAAATATGAAGGCCGCGACTGGGTTCGCGTAGTCACGTGAGACTGAAACACTGCACTCATCCTTCTGAATTGAAGACATTGGCATTATTAATATATAGGTTTTCATTTGAGTTGGATTTTGAAGTAATGATATAGAATTTGATGTGAGTTCGATTTTGAATCAAAGGCACTGGTTCTACTGCCCCGAATATCTGTCAGAATAGTATCACCCACTAACATTCACGCATGCTTAAATTAACTGGATTAGACCTGCACTCTCTTCTAGTGAGTTGTAGACATCAAGCCAATGATATATTTTTTTACAAAGCTTATGTCAACTCACTGTCTGTCTGGTAAAAAGTTTGAACATGTTTGTTGTTTTTTTCTCCCATTTCCGATTCTCATATCAAGTTAAAACTTTGCAGTTATTCATTGAACCTGACAAGATATGAATCAATAAAAAAAAATCATACAATTAGCAAATTAATTGTTGGTGATTAATTATTTTGTTTGATATCGAAATAAGGGAATAAATGCTACTTAATGAGAGATGTGGCTGTATATATGGATTTAATCCCATTATTACGTTATGGCACTTTTTTTCTCCCACTTCCCAGTCGGATCAAGTTGAAATTTGTATAATTATTCATAGTAGATGACATACAGGAATCCAAAAATCAACCAATAAGTTAATCATTTACTACTAGTTAATTTTTTTTTTGTTTTAGATTACAGAAAGGCAGCTAAACCCTGTAATTTTCAGATAAATGGCAGCAATTAGTGGTTCTTTCGCTTAGAATAGCTTTGATTCTCAAAAGTATTATTTTTTTCTATTGCTTGTTTTAAAGCTCAAAATTGTAGGAAAATACTTAGTGATCTCTGCAAAGGCAGATGACAGCTTTCCCCAAAGTGGCCTAAACCCTCAGGTCGTGTAAGAAGTTACAGAGTAGTAGGACCTATTATTTGTAATAATTTATTACTATATTATTATTACAATACTACTAGCAGTCTGTTTGTTACTAAGCTTATGTATAGAGCGAAACTCTGATTCAGTCTCAAACTATATCAATGACAAAATATTTGAGTCAAACCGAGGACTCGCCTTTAGGCATCAAACAATAAAAATTTGTTTCGTTCAAGTCGATGGTGTTTACATTTTTAATAAAGGCAGGATGTCGTTAGGGGCTAGCAAAAGATAACCCCACGAGATTGCGTGCAAGGAACGAAAGAAGGGGATATAAAGAGTGGAGTGGAGGAGAGTGAGTGAACTTAGTAGGATTGATTTTATTGACTTAAGGCTAGCTGTTACATGCTATTCACACACAAATACACACACACACACATATCATAATATATTGAAACAATGGAGGGAGTTGATATCATGTTTTCCCACAGACCTAATCTCCAGACACAGTATATTGAGGTTATTCAAACATGCACAATATATCGGTAATGTAGAAACAGGCTAACATACGTAGAGTCATGAAAGCAAGTGTGTCTAATAGTAAATAAGGGAATGTCTTTATCCATAGATTAAAGTAAAGTTCAGTATTTCAAGTACTGTCGTACATACGCTGACCCATATAGTTTGCCACACCTAACGCAGAAAGTTGGTCGATTTGTTTTTTTATTTAGCTACTATAATTTATCAAATGTAGACAATTATATTATGACAAGCAGTGTTAGGGGTCGGCAAGTGGGTAACTGCCCAAGGCCCCGCCCCAAAGCGAACCCGCAAACGCTGAAATTATCTTGTTTGTTGATTTTTCCAAGCGAATTGTTTCTGAATTCTTTAGTTACGTCGATTGCAGGCCACTAAATCCATATTAGAGGAATCGGTACAAAATCATAAAAGCAAAATCCTATTTGCAGAACAAGTACATAGTCAAACGAACAATAGAAAAGTACCAACAAAAGGTATTATGTTTTGTAGCAGTCATGGCTACAGCAAGTACATAGTCATTCGATCAATAGTAAAGTACCAACGAAAGGTATTATGTTTTGTAGCAATAATGTCTACAGCAGTAGAGGCGGGCGTTTACGTTTACGACTCAAGGCCTCGTATGACCGTGAAGGTCATAGAAGGCCTGAACACTGACCTGCAACGTCGCAACCTGCGGGCAGCAGAGACCAATAGCTTTACAGTTGGCTGGACTAAAAAATTAAAATGTAAGTCTTCACCCAGGACCCCAGGTTCGAAAGCCAAACGTTTAACCACTCAGCCACCGCGCCCCCAATTTGATATCGGCTTACAAATAGATTCAAATGGAAGTTGTTACTCTACATTCCCATGTCAAAGGTCAAAGTTCGGCTTACAAATAAATTCAATTGGAAGTTGTTACTCTACATTCCCATGTCAAAGGTCATTAACTAATGAACATCTAATATGGACAGATAAAAATGTCGTAATCTTTTTTCTAAAGAGATCCAGTTTAGTCTAGGCTTCACGTAGTATTGTATCCTGTAAATGTATTAGGTCCGTTGTAGATAAAAGACAAATGTGTAGACTTGTGTTCGGACAGTGAAAGATACATAAAGTAAAACTATTCACCATATACTCAGCATACATCAATAGATACTAAGAAAACATCAGCAGTTATTCGTTATTCACCACCAGTCTCTCAGCATTCACCACCAGATACTCAGCTACACCAGCAGACATTCAGTATTCACCACCAGATTCTCAGCACCACCAGGTATTCAGCAATTACTTAATAATACTCAGTATTCACCACCAAAGTCTTAGCATTAACTTTAACCACCATATACTCAGTATTCACCGACAGATACTTAGTATTCACCACCAGATACCCAACATGCACCACCGCATACTCTGGAAACAAGAAAATGCATGACGCTTAGGACGTAATCATCTTCTTTTTAGAAGTAACGTCTGTATCATATAAGATAAGTAAGAAGGTAAGCAAAAGTTGGATTGGAAGAAAAACTTACCCAAAGACCAAATAAGAAAGTGTCAACGTAAAACTTGCAGACTAGATCTAGACAAAAACTAAGAG